>JARFOC010090507.1:0-13588 GCA_031763485.1 Osmoderma eremita | reverse complement strand
AAATAAATAAAATGCAGTGTAATATGATATACTAAACTAAACTAGACTATACAACTCTCGACAATACAACAATAACAGTTATGACTCTTTTGTAGTACATCATTTTTTTGTGTGCCAATAAATTCTCTGTTATTATGTAAATACGATCGAAAATTATTTGGAAAGATTTTGCTATGATAGCAGAATCAACAATTCTATTATAGATTCGTATTCCCTTAGACTACTGATGTAGAAAGTATTCGTGTTTCTTGCTCTCTTGTCATTGTTGGATTTGTTTGAAAGGTGTGTGTTGCAATGGATATAACAAATACTTCAAGGATACATAACGATGCCAGCTGTCTACACGATTCTATTCTTCTTACTCCCACAATTGATTGGCTACAGCTTTCTGCTTGCGATAAGTACATCACGAGCACTAGGCGTCTAGATAATGCTTCGCGTAAAACAATTCCAAACAGAAGCCTGCTCTACACCTCGGCATGATATATCGAGGGTAAAGTATCCGGTGATAGATATAAACAAATATGCTTTCGTAGATTTTTTCCTAATAATTCGTGGCAGTACTCATTCAAGCTGTAATAGATTGAAACAAACTTCAATAGACTGTATGTATAACATATACACACCAATATTACTTTATAACCTCATAGTTGATGCTTTTAAAACTTGCACTTGTTCTTATACATACTAGCTATGTAGTAACTTTCACAATTACCAAGCTCACAGTCAACGCTCGTCATTCCGAGATTTCAGCGGCTTCAGCATGTAATTACGTCATCCATTCTCCCGATTTATATCACAGGGCAATCTGTTCAACGTTGCAGCATACGCCGTGTCAGAAAGTTCCTATTTAACGTGCACTAAATTTGTAGCAAAGTTTATGTAACTGCACAATTCGCCCGCGCGTGGGTGAACGTGCGTTTTCCACCGGCCATTAAATGGGACAATCCTGCCGACTGGATTGGTGCCATAAACAAACACTCATATTTCGTTTGGTTTTATTCGCCGTCTAATTCTATTTTCTGATTGTATTAATATAAATCACGTGCCGGTGTGTAATAATATGGATGATATGGGTTACCATCTGACATACTGGACATGGTGAATGAATTTATTGGAATTACACGTTGAGAAAAAAATGTAGTAAATTCCGCTGCAACTGTAAGTATTTATACAACACTTTGCAGTACACACAGCGACCTGTACATCTGTAGTAGATATAGTGATAAGTAGGATTTGCAGCAAAATTTCTCCTCAAATAGTAACACTAAAATTGTAACTGAGCTAAAAGAAACACCACGCAATCGTTTCTTATCCTATTTTATTGTTGACGATATCTGATAATAGTAATAATGGTATTTTAAGACCATGAATAAGTGGAAGATACGCCAAGAGCCTCATTGATATGAATCTGGTCCAAACTCACCAAAAACTTGTGTCTTCTGTGAAAGAGAAAAGACTTAAGTTCACCTAAAGGAAGGAGTCCCGTTGGTCTACCTCCCAAATTCATTTCAATCTTATTCATAATCGTAGTTAGTCGCTACTAACACCCCACTTACCTAAGTTGGCAAGTAACCTATATCGATATAGGTTATCGAAAAAGTATGCAAATTGACTTAGGACTCGTGGTAAGGCTGGCAATTCAGTATAAATACTAATAAATAGATGGTTAATCTTGTTTCATATAACTTTGTAGATACATTTACAGGTAGATTTATATTGACACTATACATAAGTCATAGCAAAAACAAAACTCTATAAGCTAAATGATTGAAATTGGGATGAGAGAAATGAGGGTTGAATGAATGAAAACTAAATAATAGTTGTGTAAATTGTTTATATGAATAAATAATGTAAATAAGCCAAGTAAATAGTTACTGTATGATAATTAATGTCTAATTAAAATGTCTTGGAAAAAGGTAGCTACTTATGAACCATTGTCATTTTATATATAAGCCATCATCTTTCTCTACATATTCATCCACACTTTGTTCTGCAGAATAAAAACTACGTCAGGAACACTTTCAAACTTTAAAAAACAAAAATTATACCTCCATTTTCGCTTCTGTAATTTACAATAATGTTATGACCAAAAAAAAAAATAGTTGACAGTGCATAAGCTAGTATTTATTTTTACTACAAAATCCATTCTACTGCGTCGTATTAATATTTGCAACACGGATATTTTGATTGCAGTGTTTATTTTTTAAATAATATTTTAGCTTACTACACTGAAAACAAAAAGTAGTAAAAGCAATTTCACAATCTCAGATGCAAAAGTACTCTGTAATTTTATTGATATAATTAGACTGTATTTTTACTTACAATTATGTGAACTTGTAATTTTGCTTACGTCGAAACTTAATTGTGGAATTACGTTGTATCTTTATTTTTAGTAATGTGAACTTACCAGGTAATTTTAATAATTTTCCATGTCACCGTTGTAAAACAGCAACGTATTTTTCATAGTAGCATTAATGAAATATTGTAGATTGGCGCTGTGAAATAACTGAAGAGTTTCAATATATTTTAAGGATACCTACCAAAAATTTAGCCAATATGCTATCTCACTTTCAAAATTTCAGGAACTTAATTCTGAGAAGTTTTACAGAAAAACAGATACATTCATAAACCAAAAATGTCATGGAAAACTAATTAAAATTACTCAGTAAGATTATATAGAAAAGTTAATAGTTAAAAAAGAAACTCAGTCAAGCGTCAATAAACCTAAATTATTGCCAGTACTATAAACAAATTTGTGAAGTATATAATTTGGAGAATTTTAATGGTTATCATAGTAATATACGATTTAAACTCAGGTAAAAATAATTTTAATGGTATTTTTACCTGGGTTTTTTTTCCAGTGTAATGTCTTTTCAATCGTTGAGGAGTTAATTTTTACGCTAAATTATGTATAATTATATTTTGATAATGGCACAACACCCCTGTATATCTCGAAAACAAGGCATTAGAAGTTTTAATTTAGCTAATAAAACGGTTCGAATTAATATTCCGCATTACCTATGCGATAATTAATTGAATTCGACGCAACGGATCGTACATTAGACGGAAGAGACCCTCGAAAGCGCGCGCAAACGCTGTTTATTCGAACGGAGCTTAACATTAATTCCAATATAATTAATTTAATTAAAATCTAGCTACGGCACCTGCGGTTGCCAACGCTAGCCGAGTAGTACTATAGTCAAGTATTAACGGCGGCTCGATGCAAGCTCGTATGCGATGCAGTGTTTATTTTTAAATAACGCGGGACGCGGTTTTGTTGTAGTCTCTGCTGTCTGTGCCGGTGCTGAAGCCAAAGCACGCGCGTTCTAATTAGCGTAATGCGAGTTCGCGGATTTCAGATCCTCGACGTATTCTATTCATAAGTCATCTCTCATCATTGAAAATGCATATTTGGTATATGTATGTGTACGCCAGGGGATGAACGCTAGAAGAAAGCAGTTTGTGTTTGATGTGCCGTGTGATTGGGTTGGTAATCCTCTAACTGTTTTTATGCACAAATTTCCGCAGAAACAAAATCAAAAAAGTTTGAATAGAATAGAAACCAGAGCCGGGTGATGGGTTATAAAAGGAAACGGTATTAACGATGCAAGTAGCTTCCGTTCAGTGTAGGTTGTTGTTCGTTTTCACCATCCAAATGTTCTATTTACGTTATTTTAGACACAGGCGAAACGTCCAAGCTCTTGTTTGGGGAAAATTGAATAGCGTCCAACAGCATAATATAAGTTGCAAATACTTCTTTTCGATTCATTCGTAAAGAAATAAAAGAAAGTAGATACTATAACATATAACTGCAATTACGTATGACCGTTGTATTCGATCGGTTCAGTTCCACTTACTACCAGGTTCCTACCTATTACGCCATGGTTTGAACACATTGGTTAACCAATTGTGTGCAATCGAAAACGTCCGTTGTATTAAGACTGAATATTTATACATGTTACCTAATATTTTATTCATTTATTTTTCAAATAGCCAATAATAAACATACTGTTAGAAGAAATCTGAAAGTGAGAGGTTCGTAGGTAGTTTAAAAGAATTGCCACCCTACATGAAATGTTAATTATATGCCTAACCTATTTATGCCTATTCCTGGAAGTTATAATAAATAAATTCTTAGAAATCACAAAGTGAAAAGAAAGAACAAACCGTACTGTGGTCTTCAAGTGTCAAATGAATTGCATAGTCTCTCAAACAGATACAAATTGCCCACCGCGTAAAAACTAAGTATTTTAGAGCGACGTTATATTACTTAAAAATGTTGTAGGAAAATAACCGTTTAGAAAGTGCCGTAGTGTGTGCAGGCGGTGCTACCAATCCATTAAACCTAAAACACAGTATGAGTGAAGCAGAACACAATTTTACATATTCAACCATTAACAGTCTGCTAGTGTATGCGATATTCTTACTTTCGTATGTCATATATAAAACGCAAGCATGACTTCTTCAACCTTTGAATTCTTTGCTTTGAACAGCAGTTTAGACTAGGCTGAACAGGCCACGTTGGCCAAACAAAAAATGAAATACGGATGAGCCACCAATCTTTACAATAGGCTTCATCAACATATGTAAATTTATAGTCACAAACGGGGCTATTGCCATGAGAGCAATAGGAAAATAACCTTTACAATTTAGGTTCATTGAGGGACTCCGGTGTAATGCTTCCCACTGAGTGTTTTTTTCTGAAATCCATTTTCTGGCATTTTTCTTCCGTTGAATGTGCAAAGTACTCATGGGCAAGTAGATTAAGAATTGTTATGATATGCTCTAAGTATACTTGAAATGCGTATAGAAACTACTATACGATTTTGGGTTATAAATTATTATATACAAATAAGAAGTAGGGAAATAATTAGTATGTTGTAAAAGTTATAACAAATTTTGAAAATGTTGCACATTATTGTCCAAACACATAGGTTGGCACAGGTGGTCTTTCTTTAAATCGATAAAATATGTCTGCGATATTTCATTCCATGATAGTCAACATGAAGATCTAGGAAAGCTTCAGTAAACTAATCGATATAATTTTGCAGACAATAATACAAGTTCCCATTATCATCTTGTGTGCCGCTCTGTAGTGAACATTGTGATAACCCAAAATCTCCTATGCAGTGATTCTTACTGTCATTACAATAAATGTAGCACTGTCGCACTGACTTACCAATTACTTTAACTCTTCTGTTTGGGTTGGCGCAAACATAACTACATACTTGAAGCTAACTGGTATCATAATGCTGTACATCTAATTTATGAAACTTTTGCAGGACCCACACATTTAGAAAAAGTTGGTTGCATTATCTCTCGCGATATTTATAATAGGAAGACTTTATTTGTCTCGAAATATTCTGGTTTCAAATAAGTCTTGAAATTTTGCATCAAGACATTTGGGCTATAAAACGGCGCGTCCGAACGTTGTATCCTGCATACATCTCAGTAATTGTTAGAAGTTTTGTATATTATCATCTACATGATTTATTCAACGTTTTAATCAATAATTTACGATGCATTCAGTATCGCCTTTTTTGATATATTTTCTATTTCTGTACTACCCTTTAAGACATAACAGCCCAAGAAGGTAACGTTTGTTAAGTGCAGCACATCTTTCTTCTACAAATTAGCTAATCTACTCCACTAATAAACGATCTGAAAATGGCCGGCACCGTGAAAAGTTCACTTGGCCGAAAACGGCAACGCACCATCATCGCCTGCGGTTTTGTCGTTCTGTGTGAAAGCGCTCTAAGGCAACTAAGACAAATTGACTATTAGCAAGGTTTAGTTTTCCATGTGACGTAATGTCTTATCAAAGTGAATTCGTTCTAAATGCAGTGAAATGCGTTTTACTGCATTTAGAACGAATTTTTTCTCGTAATCAAACATACATTTAATACAAGAATAAAAGTACTAAGCATTAGATTCAGATCCTAACGGTTTCCATCGGCAATAAAAGTCGTCCTTATCTAGCGGACACCACCATGAATCAGTCCGATACCTCCACGGCAACTTTCGGAACTTCATATCCTCCCACACCGCGAGGCACCATTAATCACCACAGCATTGTGAAACGAATTGAGAACACAAAGCGGACCACATTACGTACGATTTGTAACGTAGAAAAACGTAGTTACGTACAGAACGTGTATTTAAGACAAATGTCGAAATCAAATAATATAAATTATATCTCATGTCAGCCAAGATCCTTTTTAAGTCCACTCATTACGTCAGCGCATGTCATAGTCATGTCGAAATAAAGTTATTACTTTGATAAACTGACTGCAAGCGCTTTTTACTAAATATACGAGTATGTAGGAGTAACCATAACTCTTGGTGGAGGTAGTACACACTTGAGGTCATGATTAATTAATCCTGTAGTCCATTTAGCATTTATCAGTTCAAAACAACAACATAACATTCACCATTAACTATTGTCAAATATCATGTAGAAGCATAGATCAAAAATGTACTATCATAACCTTTACAAAATCGTATTTCCCACGCACTAAACTATAAAAGAATTGTGAAATAAATACGTAAAGCTATTTAAAGAAAATACTTATATACACCTAGGAAAAATAATAGGTCAAAGTTACATGTTACAGATCCCAAAGATATATATGTATACCTACTCAATGACTTCAATTACTAAAACGAAATGCATGCAAATGTCACATACCAGCGCTTTAATTGTGTTGGAAATATGTCTGCCCGATCAGTAATTGCACAATGGCTACACGAAACCAATTAAATAGAGCAGATTTTATCGTATAGAAATTGCTTCTACATATACAGCACTCTCGCAAAAACAAATTTTATATATAATTTGTTTTGTTGGGATCCCTCAAACATATTGAAACAATCATCATATTAATGGAAATTTTTATTGCCATTTGAAAAAAGTTGATTACACCTAATTTAAACAGCACAAATTTGTCACTTACATTTTTGAATAAGAGCTTTTGCAATAGTACCATTTTATGTAACCTGTAGATATAGGTAAGCTAATATTCATATTAGTAATACAGTCAATATGGCTGGAATAAGAATAAACACAAAAAAAATACTTTAACAAAATTCATTATATCATTGTGTTTATGCTCCAATTGTAGTGTAAGCCGTTTGATAAAATATTTTGGCTACAATTTACGTATACTTCTGGAATAAAACAGCCGATCATCAAATCGCTGTCATAATGTTAAACCGGAAAATTTTAGCTGGGCGGCAACCCTTTCAAAATTTCCTTTGGTGTATAGACCAACTGCGTTTTCTACTTTCTTCTTTGACAGCGAAGAAGCCAAGTCCCTAGAAAGCAATATCTCGATGTTTCAAATGTTCAAATGCTTCCATGCCTCACTTACACCTTATTTGATTATTTGATTTTTATTTCTTAGCGTGGTTTCAACATATTTTTTGCACTGGAACATCAAGGTGTTCCCCAAAAAAATCTATTCCAGTTATCTTTCCAATACGAATGGTCCAATACGAATACAAATTGCACGCTTTTGCTTGACCCATTACAACTTCTGACTTTTCCAGATAAGAACTGTTCATGCTACTTTTTATTTCCTTTTGCATCTCTAGATAGTGTTGTTTGATTATATGGTGGTAGATGCAAAGATACTTTGCTATTCCACCCCAGTGACTCTTGTATTTATCTCTCTGTTCTGTGAGAATGTAAAGAGAAGCTCCGTGTTATAGTTGTCCACTGCTTTTCGTACTATTGGGCGATCATATTAATCTAAAACTTTTCACAAGAAATTTTTTTTTCAAAAACTATTACTGCAACTAAGTGGATTGCTATTGCTCTCTATGAAAAGTAAGATGACTATATTTTCAGCGTCTTATAGTTTTAGTAGACTCCTATTTTAATTTTCACAGCCGTCTAAACAATAATTTACCATTCCCACTTTGTCTTTTGTCAATATCGTCTGGTTATGGGGCTGTTGAGGGCTTATCACCAGGAAAAGGAAATATGAGACATGTCAGAAACGGTTAATCCTAAAGATGTTTCATGCAATAAGAAGTTTGCTGAATCACGTAACAGTACTAGAAGTGTTTCCAATGTGTTTTAATTGCCTTCATTTTTGTTACAAAAAGATGACCAAAGTGTACAACGAGTTTTAAATATTCAGCACTGAAGCTTCTATTAATTTATGCACATATAAAGTCGAGAGAATGATCAAGGTATTACATTCAAATTAACAATTTTAATCGTATACATGTTCTTAAAATCGCTCCAGAATTTTGCTTCGTCTTTTCAGGCACCAATCGCTTACAAACTTACAACAGCACCACCACCTGTAGCCACCACGAGCACTCATCAATTTTCGTGATTACCTCTTCGAGCTTCTATAATTGCATTCTCGCGCTCTCGCAGTATCTTTAGTAGCGTGTTTAACTCTTCTTTCACCGTAAGAACTTCTATTAATACTTGGAGAGCGCGCGAACTGCTCGCGCCTAATTTAATTAAGGAGGACAATGCTACCTGTTCTTCAGTATTGTTTCTTTCAAATTGACATTGCGATCGTCTTAATTAAGAGCAGCAATAAATGTGAGAAGTCGGAATCGGTAGAAATTGTGAAGGACATCGGAGTAAATGCTGTGTATGTATTTCATTCCATTTTTTTCTATAATTAAATGAAATAGAACAATATACATCGCGGCAAACATGTATAAAGGTCATAGTAAGTATCGTTGTTATGGGGCTTAAAATCTTAAAACCAATTTATGTGACATATTTACGAGTATTTCAATAGTTTAGATTACGTACCCTTTATCTTCATATACTTTATAATGAATCACATACTAAGTTGATAATGAATAGACTGAAGCGCTATCGAATTGTAATTTTGTAGGAGGAATAAAAAAATGTGTATAACTCCGACAATAAAAAATACATTTATATGTATACTTCCCTTCCTCCCATAATAACGGAATGATACCCGACAAAATGAATATAAATAGCCTGTCAGTGTTAGGGGTAATAAATTCTAGTTTAATTTGTCCTACATTAATTACAATTTTTGACAGTCGTTTTTTCTGTGCTATATAAAAGAGGTAATTGACTTTAATTTAAATATGCCTACTGGGAAGTGTTGTAAATAGATGATTTTCTACTTCTTTTATTATTTTATATTCTCTACTTACGATTTTTAAAGCCGTTTGCACGATATTTTGATATTTATCTACTTTAACTGGGTATTGAAAGCTAAAAATTATTTGACGGTTTTATTAGCATAGAGCGGTTGAACTGGTGCGTATCAACGATTTCGTTAGCAGCTGAATATGTACAAAAACGAACACACGATACACGAAATTGCCTTCAGTTTTTCGTCGGAACTTTAAAAGTCAAGGCGATAAAATTTTATGACCCACAAAAAATGGCCGTGAAAACTTCGACAGCGTCTGTTTTATACCGTTCTTCTCCTCCTATAAAAGCGTTTTGTACGAGGGAAAATGTACGATTCCTTCTCTTCTGTTCCTATTCTCTCCCGTGTATGTAAGTCGTTTTTTAAACTTCCTCAAAAGAATGAGCAGATCTTCGAACGCGAGATTCCAAAGACCTGTTCTGTTATCCGCACAGATGATACTTTACGATCAAAGTTTGCATCAATAAACAAAATTACCGCACTGTGGTGATTGTGTTGTGTGCTGGGGAGGCAGGTCACCTTATTATTTAACGGAGCGTCCTTAAATCCTAATCCAACGTTAAATTCGCTCATATAATATCGACTGGAATAAATACGATCTGATAACAAATTGTGTGTGTAATTCGTTTGTATACAGTGGCACTCTCATTTTAAATGAGGCAAGTAATCGAATGAGATGAAAGGTTCATGGATTTCCCCGGAAAAAGCTTCTCTTACGGTTCACGTTTTTGGAAGTGGAAAAAGAAATAGTGGCGAATTTTATTTACACATAACAGTTCCATCTGGTTATAGCTTTAAACGTAACTATCTACTATAATATTCAGACTGTTCCAAAAGTCATTTGACCGAACGGATTTGGAATGGTCCATTTTTGGAACCGTACTTTTTGAAGTGATTGGAACTGATGACTCATATCTGTAAATGTTAAATGAGGTCGTTGCGTCTAGTTAGAACAGTTCAACGTTTCTAAATACAGAAATAATTTGGCATCTGAATGGTGCGCCCCCTGCTACAACTTGCCAGTTCGTAATTATCTCAACCAGATCTTTCTCGAGTGGATTGGATGAAGAGACCCAATTCACTAGCCTCCAGGCTCATGTAATCATATGGTTTCTCCTATGTCGGGAATAATGATTCCCGGCAAGGAGAAGGATAAGTTTGGAAGAGCAAACTTGACTTAGATGTGAATGAATTAAGGCCAGCGATGGAAAGAGAGTTTGAGGCGATTAACGCAGATAATGTTCTGAAATCGTACGCAATGTTCCTAGACACCGCCAATTATATATTATATATTGATTACCACGGAGGACATTGTGAACATTTCAATAATATGTTGGCAATATTAACAATGATAATAAATAGTATTCACAAAATTTGTTGTTTTTTTTGGATTTTTTAGCACCCGGTCAAGCAATTTAGGAGGTCTTAGAACCACGGCATTTTTTACGGTTAATTGTTTTTGGCACTTTTGATGTTTCTTATGTTATGTCATGGTTAAGCCGTTTCAGGAATCACAACAATATACGCAGTCCTTTTGGCGGAACTGACTGTCCATGCACTGTCCGAGCTAGATGAAGTGTACTGCATTACTGGCCCTATTGCATTTGTCGCGGTGACTTGTGTTTGACCGGTGTCCCTTAAGTGGGGTATGTCGTGGCACAAGCAAGTGGCTGGGACATTCCACAATAAATTCGGCGACGCATTAGCGATGAGTAGGTTCAGTATTCGGCGAGACGCTGATGACGCCTGGTAGGCAGAAACTCGAGTCCGTCTTTAATGTTTGTACCCCTTTCATTGCTTTTGCTAGTATGGTGATTGCAGCAATAAACCATACGCCTATAATGGCATTTTTACAGTTAATTGTTTTTGACACTTTTGATGTTTCTTAAGCATAGATGCGATGTACCTACTGTTTCAATACTTCGCGCTATGAACATACATTAATAAACTATGGTACACAATTGAATATTTTAGCCGTCTAAAACTGGCAATTATCCAACCAAAATTATTTATGCTCTGTTCAGTTTGATAACGACACGTTATGTATATATATCTTAACTTTTCTGTTCAGTAGTTGTTACAACTGACAGCGTACACTGGAAAATCTTGAATAAGACGATTGTCGCGTGACTCAAACAGAAAAAAAAGACGTCTGTCTGAAAGTCTCTCCATAAACCGTAGTAAAATACGCTTGTTAAAAACCGAAAGGAAAAAATGTGTTACTCGCAAATACACTCGCTCACTCCTAGAGCGTTGGTTTGCAGTCTAGTGAGCACGATGCAAAAACGAAAAACCGATAATGTAAGATGGCTTTGTGTTCCCCTGACGTATATGTGTGTATATATGGGTTTTGTCCTCTCCAATCGCCGCATAACATTAATTAAGCATCTTTACATTCGAGGATGTAAGCTCTTGTAAATCTACATGTTGCAAATTAAAAGCATTTAAGACAACACATGCACGGAATATAAAGAGGTCTCGATATATATACACGACAAAGCACAAACAGGTTAGCAGAAGAGGAAAATAAAGTTGCACGCATCCAGATACTACATGCGTATGTACAACAGCGAGTTAGGAGAGACAGACGCGAATACGCTTTCGTTGCATATGGATGCCAAGATGATTGCACAGAGAGGTTTTTACGTTATTAGCGAACACTGCATTCATTCACGAGCTTCATTGCCCTTGTGGTTCTATCTTTGGCGTTGCGCGGAGCGCAATGGTCGTCCCGTTTCGCTCACCGCACAGTCACGACGGTGGTCTATCACGGACGTATATAAAAATTACATGGGAACTTACCGCTGTGAATACAAATACGGTATTTAAAGTGTGGCGACGATTCGCGGTCAATGTTACGGGTTCGCGAGCGTAGCAGTCAGCCCTTTAACGTAACGTTTTTCACGTGCTGTAAACAGTTTGCAAAAGTATAATTGCGTAAAGCTCGAGATATTTACGTGCATTTCGGTTTTTTTTCCCGAATCAGCGATAATATCGGGTCTTTCGTTAATGTATTTTTTTTACAATTAAATGCACGTGACGATGTCCCTGGAAGATTTTGGAATTTCGGTATCGTTTAATTTCCCATGTGTGAGTTTTACAAGAACAAATTCGGAACCTGAGCAGCAAAAGAATTTTAATTGTAGTTCTTGTAGCTATGGCTGATTATTTCATACGTATCCTTGTGCATTGTCAGTATGCTCGACGCCCAAAAATAGGCTTGCATGTGATCTCTATTCATTTTTTTTTAATATGTGTAAACATATATTACTCAGAACCTTGTGAGTGGAAGAATTCCACTGTATATAATTCGTTCTAATACTGTACCTTGTAACTAGGTATATACTTTTTCTTAATCTTGTGTGATTATTGTATTTCATGTAGCAAAGCTGCATTGCTCATGGACACTTGCATAAAGGCAGAACAGATAGGTTTCCACGTGTATATTTATTAGTACCGTTATTAGTACCAAGTATTTGTAGCAACGTGTTTAAAAGTAAAGGACCGCCTACGTCTCAAGAACTTTACGATGCTACTATTAATTCCGCATATCAGTGGGCTCCAAGTTCTGCCGCATGATTCTGATTGTAGAAGAAAGAACAAAACGTATTATCCGACACAAAACTGAAGGCGTAATACATAACAAAGATGTCGAAGTATAAAACCAAAAATGGTGCTACTTAGTTCAAAGCCACATAAAAGCAGAACCCAATATTTTAAAGGTCTAAACGATGTTGATAAAAATGCCAAAGTCATAGTTGTACATTGTTACAAGCTGTTTATATCTGATGATATAATACAAATTGCAACCAAAGGGCCTAAGGTTTTTATAAATAAATATCATCATAGTCATACTATTAACATGAATCATAGACAAGCGTGGATAGATGTATGCAAATACCACGAAATGCATGATTCATTTAGGATTCTTCCCTTGGTAGAAACTACAGAGGTAGAAAGTGTTAGGCATACCATCTTTGGCCAAGAGTAACGTAACCTTGGAAGATATCACCAAGTCACAGGTAGAATAACTCTGTTGTCCACTTATTGTAGTGGTAAGACAACTAAATAAAAATATCAGATAACAAAATAAGTTCGTGTAGTTTTTGTATTAAGTAGGGTACCAGGAATATTTTTTAAGTTGTTGATCCATTGCACTTGCTTGTTATTTGTCATCTACTTTAGTGTGAATCCTTCTTTTATGGAATACACACACATTTTGTGTTTTTGTACTGTGTGGTATATACAGGACACTCCAAGGATGTATATAAGGAGTCTGAACATAAACAACATAAAATTAAAGTTTTATTCGTCGCCATTTTCAACTATTTAAAAGTAGTTTAACTCCTACTTTTAAATAGTTGAAAATGGCGACGAATAAAAATTTAATTTTATGTTGTTTATGTTCAGACTCCTTATATACA
>JARFOC010090496.1:0-13588 GCA_031763485.1 Osmoderma eremita | reverse complement strand
AAAGTAGGCACCATAGTAAATGCTTGTTGTATCCTTCATAATATATGTAGGAATGCTCAACTTCCTGAACATTTCAACCCACCAAATGAGGAAGTACACGAGGAAGTACCTTTGAATAATAACATCAGTGAACATGAAGGAATTGTAGCACGAAGAAATGTAATTGAAAGATACTTTCGTTAAGGTGGAATAACTGATTATATGTCATAGTGATATAAGTAAAAACAAAATTTTGCATAGTAATGGTTTCTTCTAATTAGAAATACTTATTAATATATATATTTACCCAAATTTAATATATTGAGAAAACAAGAACGTTGTATTGCAATTGTGAATGTGTACTTCTTAAATTGTATACTTTTAACATTATATGTTTAATAATTAATAAAAAGAATACGTTTAAAAGTGTGTTTTTATCATATTACTTGCTGGGTAGTGTACAATAACACAAGATCATTTTAAAACGTTTATGTTAAAACAAAACAGAAATTTGTGAAGTATTTGTTAATTACGTTACTTTTTGGCCATTGTCTCAGAAATTTGCTCTAATATTTTGGCAATGGATGCCATAGCACTTGCAAGAGTTGCTACATTTTTATCTATGCTTTGCAGCGTTTCTATAGTTTCTACACTCATATCAAGCAGTTGACAGCTTAATAAATTTTTCTTTTTTATACTGGGACTCTCCATTTTTCTTTTTTTGGATGGTGTAGTGTTACAAGACCCATCTGCTAACACTCCCTTCGTCAGAAAACTTACGCCAGAAGTGAATGCCTCTGGGGTGTCTTCAGGGTCCTGGTAAACAGTAAAAAATTCTATACTATTTATATATTACAGTAACAAAAACATTACCTTCACAATATCAGAATCTTTTTCGTTAATTTCTTTTGGGCCATTTAATGACCGGTCATCATTACTGCCAGGAGTGTATTTCTATCAATGGGTCGAATCAGTAATAATTGTAGCGTTTCTAGTCTTTCTAAAATATATTATTTACTTACTTGGTCGATACCTAACTCAACAACATTGTCCCCATCGATTCCTTTGCGACCCAATATTGCAACTAATCTCTCCTCACATTGATTTAATGGAGGGAATTTGGACTCGCCACCACCAGTCGCTACCATGTCTTTTTTTTTATCTTGGAGGCTTTTGCCTTTACCTTACATTTCCAATCCGTGACCGCCTGCATAAAAAACATAATGTATTGAGATTACCTAATCACATTTATTTTACCTTTCTCCACTTTTCTACAGTTTTTGTTCCATGTCCTAAGCCGTTTATTTGCTGTGATATTTGTTTCTACAAACATGAAGCTTCACTTCTCCCACTAGGACCCACAAATTTGTTTGATATTAATTGGGGATGACTTTCTAAAAAATCCAAGAAGACATTCCAGTGTTCTTGGTTCACTTTCATTTTTGAATTGGCTGCAAAATATTCATATATGTACATATATACAAATGCTTAATTATCAATGATCATATTTATGTCATAATATTTTAATTGTTTGTTTTTCTGAGTAATGATGGTCTGTTATATTTCTATCTACATTCCTTTTTTTCAGTTTAAGAATTCAATAATATGGTTTTTGACATTTTCAAACATGCAAACAGCAGTAGTTTCCTGTTTTTTATACATTATAACCACTTATGTATTAATTTTATATAATGTGTGAATATATTAACGACAACTGTGCATTTTTGTTAGTGATATTTGGGAACAGAAATAATATAGTTTCATCTTGCTATATATCAATATGTGTTATAACAACTTCACCAAAAAGGAATATATCTACACTACATATGTAATTATAATTTACAAAAAAAATTATAATAATAACATGATAATAATCTCTCCGTTTACTTAAATATATTTTGTAGGTACTTACCTCGTCAAGATGCAACAGGAAAATAACACATTTTACCTAAAACCTTCTTTCATATGGAACACAGATGTTTTCAACTTTGCATTTTAAATTTTTGGGATTTTATAAGTATTATAAAATGTTTTGAATACCCGCGCTTTCCCATTTTCTATCTCCTTCTTACTCGCTTAAAAACGCCGATGCGAGAGTATCTCTCTTCAAGGCGACACATCTTTGACTGTCGAAAGTGGCGCTATGGTGGGGGAAGCGAAGTCTACAGTAGAATCGTTCACAGAGTACCAATTGGTATCGACTTACGGCGAGAGTCGACGTCGATACAACACAGAGTCCCACTCCAGACTGTGGAGACAGCGCAGACTTCGAAGTACTGGTTTTCGACGATGAATAGGATTGCCAGAAAAATTCATGCCCATGGTGATGGCCATAGAACATTCCGGTATCGCTATTACAACGGATACTATAGACAACGCTTTTGGATGTGGAATACGTGAACGCTGATAATGCAAGCGCTTTTTACACAAAGAATAAAGCCGGTAATCATCTTAAATACAATACAAACCCCCGTAAACCAGGTGGCGCTAGTAGTAAAGTTGGTAAAAATGAGAAGATTGATAGGAATGACAGCAACGGTAACACAAAGAAAGAGAAAACTACCAATAACTCTAAAACAAACGCGTTTATTTTTTAAAAACAACTGAAATCAATAAATATTTAACGTAGCTACTAACAAAAGATAAATAAAATTGGTGAAAGAGTGTCATAATATCCAAAAAACTAAAGTTTTACAAACAACAACAACCAAGCGAGCTCTCTGAACAAGTAAGTTTTTTTATTGTTATAGTTCTTACATACATACAAATATAAACACAGAACCGACATAAAAATTTTAAGCCGTATTTATACATAACAAATACACGTATACTTCCTCTGTCAATCACCTGCCACTCCTCTCCATGGTCTAGGCCTCTCTGTCTGTTAGACACCACGAAAGACCCCGTTGGTGCGAAAAGTACAACCACCCCTCTTCCTTTCTTCAAGACAAAAAAATCGAAATGACAAAAACTAGAGCGAAGAGAAATAGAAATAAAAAAAGCGGCTCCGAATACAGCAACGACGAGGAAGTAACAAATACGGATATATATAAAATACTAGAAGACATGAAGGAATCTATGGATTATATGTCCGGAAAATTCGACGAAATGCAAAAAGAAAACAAAGAACTAAAAGAAAATCTAAAAGAGATAGAAAAAGAAAACAAAGACTTAAAGGAAAGAGTACAAAATCTAAAGTTATTATTGACGGAGAAGAGAAACAAAAAAAAAAAACGAAATAACATTATAATCAACGGCATTGAAAAACAAGATAAGCAGGAAAACACAGAGGAGGTAGTATAATGAGGAAAATAAACATTAACATAGAAAACAACATTGCTAATTGTTATAGAAAAGACATAAAAAAAGAACATAGCTCCATAATAGTAGAGCTAAAAACAGAAGATCTTAAGATTAAGATACTGAAAGCAAGGAAGAATTTAGGGAAAATAAATACCAGAGATTGCAAACTGAAAGGAAAAAATAACGACATTTATATAAATGAACAGCTGACAAAAATGGTGAATACCTTATTCTATAAAGCTAGAGAGCTAAAGAAAGACAAAAAAGCTAAATACGTCTGGACTAGAGATGGAAACGTATACGTAAGAGAAACTGAGACAAGCCAAAAAATAAAAATCAGGAGAACTGAGGACCTTAAAACGTGGGAATAATGGGAAATAAACGGAATCACAATAAAAATAATAATAAAACAACAATTCACAATGTATACTATCTATATGCAAAATGTCAGAAGCATTAAAAATAAATTCCTAGAAATAGAAGCTATGTTAAAGGCCGAGAGTTTCCCCGAAATAATCGCCTTAACAGAAACCTGGCTTACACCCGCGAATCAACACTACTTCCACCTTAATAACTATAACGCTGAATACAACTCTAGTGACGGCAGGGGTGGTGGAATAGCTATCTATATAAAACAAAACATGAAATATAGAGTTCTATTTAACAAAACAATACATAAAATAGAAATTCTGACGCTACAAATAGACAGAAATATAACCAAAACCTTAATTTATAAGCCACCACAGGTCCACCTAAAAGCCTTAGAGGCAATACTCAAAAACAATATCTTTTGCAAAAATAAGAAGCAATATAAATATTGCAAATCACGACAACACTGTAACACAATACGAAAATAAAATTAAAGAAAATGGCTACAAGATAATAAACAAAAAAACACAGAAATACTATACACGAATAAATCCTACTGGTAACCACAGTATTCTAGACCACGTTATAACAAACTTCAAGGATGTCAAAGTAAAGATAATTCCAACAGATATATCTCACCATTACGCAATAAGAACAACAATAAAAACGACAAAACCGCTCATGAAATATATACACTTCGAACAAAAAGAAACGAATTACAAAGTCATACAAACACAGATAGACCAGATTAAAGAAAACAAAGTAAAATCTTTCAGTCAGCTCTCAACTTTACTACAGAATATTATAGAAAATAACCAAACTGTGCGCAAAATTAAAAGAAGAGAAGACTGCGCCTGGATAGACGATAAGATAATAAAACAAATTAAAGAAAGAAACAAACTGTATAAAAATATGCAAAACACACACAAAACGAAAGTTACAAAAACAGATATCACCAAGAGAAAAAAAATACAATATATATGATAAAAAAAGCAAAAAAAAAACTACTTCGCCAAAAAAATTGAACAATGCAGAAAAAATCCCAACAAAAACATGGAATTTAATAACTACAGAATTAAACGGTAGGAGGAAGGAAGAGAAAAAAATAATCGAAATAGAAAAAAAAAGACTCAACAACAACAACCAACCCCAGCGAAATCGCGAACGAAATAAAGAAATATTTCGCAAACATAGGAAAAGAATTAGCAGAGAAACAAATAGCCACCTCCAAACACCCTCCTACAATAACCACAGCAGCTAGACGAAAAACAGTATTTAGGTTTAGAGAAGTCTCAAATGAAGAAACACAAAAAATAATATCGCAGTTAAAGAATAATAAGGCACCAGGATACGACCAGATAACCTCAGAAATAGTAAAAAGAAACAAAAATAAATTAACACCCATCATAACAAAACTAATAAATAACGTTATAAAAAATGGAAAAAATTCACCCTGTTATTGTTTATTATTTTTATTATTTAACGTTGATAACCTTTATAAATTATTGAAATGCACCACTGAATTGCGCACTGTTATCATATGGAATTACGAAAGTGCATAACGAATAAGCGTCTTCCATCTCTGCATTAATACAAACTACTGCGTTCATGATATATAAATATGCTGTAAGTGCTGGAAACGATTTCACACAACTTAGATTTGTAATTCCTAAGAACATAAAACAATTAACCGCAAGCCCATTAACCTAAAATTAGCCCCAGCAAAATAATAAATTCCCAAGATTTAAGAACTTCCTACCACTATATAAAACAAAGATCTACAAATACATCTGCATAGCTTCCAAATTTCGACTGTTTAACGTAATTACTTCAAATTTGTGAATTTTTCACGAATTACTCAACCAATACTCATACATAATTCTTAGTATCACTAATTGGTCGCTGCGCCGTGGGAAATATAAATTTGCGGCAGAAATACGGCAAAGCGATGACCACCACGTAGATCGTGTAGATACTGTAGATCTTACCCGGAGTTAGGAGAATTCCCGAAATAACCGCGGCGTATGTACATAATATTCTTTTTGACGAGCGCTTGTTGAAACCGATTTTTTCCTTTCTTCGGTGTGTTTGCTCTAGAATACGCAACGCATCTGCTTGCGTTGACTGATATATAGTAATAGGACTTTTTAAAGTTTAAATAGGGAACGCTGGATCTTTTACATGTGAAAGCGGTTTGATGCGTATGTTTTGTTATTGGATATTATGGGAGTTGGCTCTTTTTTTGTTTTGCTTATTTCCAATTGTCTCGTTCTTATCCAGTTAAATTTATGGCGTAGGAAATTAGATATGTATTTAGTGTATTTTAAGAAGTACTTACACCAATACAGATGCATCGGCTTTTAAGAATTCCGTTCGCCAATTAAAGAATATAATTCGTTGGTGTTTGAATCAGATTTGATTGTATTTAATTCACGAGCAAATTTTATGAAGCGAACTGAAAGTATTTAGATCGTTTCCTGGAGGAATCACTCCCATTTATGATTCTAAAAAATAGAAAATTAAAAATTGAAGAATATTGATTGTAAAAATTATTAAAAATAATTAAATAATATGGTGCCTTTCTCAAATTATATTTGCAAAAAATGAAGTATATAAAAAATATATTTAAAAGAATATATAAATATACCTCTGAGATCACACAACACGTCTGATTGTATAGCTTCAGGTATTTTTTTATATATTTTTTTAAATATATTTTTTATATACTTCATTTTTTGAACGTACGTGACGGCTATTGGCAGAAATCTTCTTTCTTTGAATTCTATTTGCATTATTTTTTTTTTAATTTTCAATACTTAAATTTTCAAGGGGCCCTCCAATTATATTTTTATTTTTTAACACATTTTTAAGAATTTTACAGGTTTAAGGGGGACCTGTATATTAATATTTTTAATTCTTTCAAACATTTTTAGGACTTAAATTTTGAAGTGGTGCCTTCTTATTTTAATTTTTTATTGTGTTTTCATACATTTTTAAGACTTAAGTTTGCAAGGAGGCCCCCCTTTTTATTTTTTTACTTAATTCTATAACTATAACTACGGAGACAGTGTTTTGTCAAAAGCCCAGGTTTTTCGGTGGTTGAAGGCATTTTCAGAAGGAAGAGAGTCGATTGGAGATGAGCCACACAGCGGAAGGCCTTCAACTGCAAGAACCGATGGCAATGTCGACAAAGTCCGCGATCTTGTGCGTTCAGATCGTCGCTTGGCGGTCAAAATGATCGGGGTACAGTTGAATTTGTCTCACACCAACGTTCATCAAGTTTTGACCAATGAATTGGGAATGAGAAAGATCTGCTCGAAAATGGTTCCAAAAAAACGTTTCGCATGAACAAACGGACACCAGGAGAGGAAGGTGCCTTGACTTTTTGGAGTTGATTAAAAATAATGAAAAATTTTCGGAACATGTGATGAGAGTTGGGTGTTCGAGTATGACCCAGAAACAAAACGCCAGAGCATGGAATGGCACACTTCAGGCTCCCCAAAGCCTAAGGAAGCAAGAATGAACAAATCAAAGATCAAGAGCATGCTGATATTTGTTTCTTTGATAGCCAGGGAATCGTTCACAAAGAGTTTGTGCCTCAAGGTCAAACAGTTAATCAACATTTTTACTGAGAGGTTCTCGAAAGATTCCGATAAAGAGTCATGCTTGTGAAGCCAAACATCAAGAACGATTGGATCCTGCATCAGTACAATGCGCCTTGTCACATAGCTATTTCCATAAATGGTTTTTTTGGCTAGTAAAAATATTTCTGTGGCTCCTCAGCCGCCTTATTGACCTGACTTGAGTCCTGGTGACTTTTCCTCTTCCCAAGATTGAAAATTCATCTGAAGGGACATCATTTTGGGACACTCGAAAACATTCAAACGCCTGTAACCGACCAGCTAAAGGCGATTCCAATATCTGAGTTCCAGCACTACTATGAGGATTGGAAGAACCGTCTACAACGATCTGTGGCTTCCCAAGGGAGTTATATTGGGGGAGACAATGTTCAATTGTAATTATATTCAAATAAAAATATTTAAAAATATCAGTCTCATTACTTAATTAACACACCTCGTATTTGGAACCTTTTTTAAAGAGATGAGACACAAGTAACGTAACAGAAGCTATTCCAAAGCCTTAAGGTATCACATCACAAAGAAATTTACAGGAGATTTGTGATCTGGATTGGAAAAATCTTTAGCAAGAGTAGGTTCGTATACGGATTTTCTTTAGTTAACTCTTGTAAGTCTGCCAGTGCCAATGTTTCATTTATGAACATAGAAGCATATCAGAGATACGTATATAAAAGGACAATTTTCAGAATCGAGAACTGAATGAAAATCATTGAATACATACATGGCACGAGCTATAAATTCTTTTAGCTCTGACATAGAAAAGTGGCGTCGAGATTCCAGCTCTCGCATTCATCCCGAATTTTTGAAATACCGAAACGCGGAATTACTGCGCAACGAATTCCCAAAATCTTTTACGCATTCGAGATTTTCAACGTACCTATGTACAACGTGTGTCTACCAAATACGCGCTAGCTTCGTGATAGATGATGAGAATCTCCCAAAGCTGCTGTTCCACCAAAAGATTTGCATCCATCGTTTCTTCCATCCGCTTGATTGATTAAAGCCAGTCGCTATTTTTTTTTCGAGCGGTTCGTCGTCACAGCGAGACATTCAACACACGACACGCGATGAAAAATCGTGCGCGCGGCTCACGCTTGCGAAATTCGATACCGTTCGTGTAAAAATGAAATCCCTCATATATACTACGTCGAAGACATGATACAAAACGGGGAATTTTCAGGCCGCCCACGTTTGGAACACGCTTTTGTATGTGACGGACGGGTATTATTGGAGAGGAAGGATGAGAATGGTTGATGTGTAACTCCTTTTAAAGCTTTTTTCGAGGAATATGCGTGTCTTCCATTCCATAGAATGGATTTAATATTAGAATTGAGTTTTATAATCTTGGGTTTTAGCATGTCTGGTTCCATTGTTAATACGGAAACTTTGAAATATATTATTAAAGAAAAAAAGTGAGGATGAAACGAGGCAAAAAGAAATTATATTAAAAAATAATTCTAAAAAATTAACTTCCTCGTTTCTATTGTCTCAGCTAAAAGTGTTTGCGGAAATTTAATTTTATGTTAATTCAAAGTAAATTGAATATTTACCAGCTCCTCCACCAAATTTTCCAATTTCTAATAAATATGTCATTTGCCTTTTAATTGCCCCCTGATACGTATCCATCATAAATAAATCATTTTCCGGCTTAAAATCCAACGTAATAAAACAAAATAAAGTGAGATACGTTCAACAGGTGCTATGCTGTGCATAAAATGAATCATAAAGCTGGCAGAAACAGATTGGTTGCTATGTACAAAACCACAGCGTGTTCCTTCACCTTGAACTCCCCCATCGTTAAATCAACTTTTACTTTTACGGGAATCTACTGACGCAATTTCAGATTAAATTTATTTAAGCTCGCTTACAATAATTTTACTCTCTCATTAACTAACGTTTATTTTAACGTTGCCAAATACTTCTTTACGACTATAGGACGAATGAAGTCGGCAAAGACAAATTTTAGTTTAATTATTCTTAAGTTTCGACTGTTTTATTAGCTGTATAAATATGTTTGTTTGTTTCTAAATTGCTTTTCAACAAAAACGAAATACGGTTTCACGCCGATCCGTTTATTTAGTCGTTTAACAGAGAAAGATGTAGCATTGTAGTAAGATTGCCAAGTGGCTTTATCGAGTTTGTCTAGCGTAAAACGAGAATGCTGCGTTGTCTCTTTTTCACCCTAAATATATACATATACAGACATGACGAATACACTCATTAGTTTTATAATGGTTTGGAAATAAAAAGTATTAGATTTTGAAAATGGGAGGTGAAATGCATAGGTAACACTGCTGAAAAAATGGGAATGCGCATTAAGATAAATGTAAAAATTTATGAATAAATTTTTATGAAATTAGCGACAAATTTGAAATTACAGTGAAACCAGTATTTTTCTGATAACTAAACATAGGGGTTGATAGAAAAGACTTCACATCTACATTTCCTTAATAATATTTTTCTTCTCCTTCCTCTTCGTTGTCTTTGTCCTCTTTACCCTCTCCGTCCCCTCCTTCCTTTTCGTCCTCTTCTTCCTCTTCGTCCTATTTGCCCTTTCTTCCTCCCCTTCCTCTTCGTGCTCTTCTTCCTCATTGTCTCCTTCTCATTCCTCATCTTGTCCTTCTATTTCTTCTCTTCCCTATGTTGATTCTTCTTCTCCCTCTGCTTCTTCGTCTTCTTATACTTCTTTGTTATTAGGCCGATGACCTGTTCTGCGCTCAGGTTATATACTGTTTTTCCATCTGTTCCTCGATCTTGCTTCACTTATTTTTACTCTCGTGATGTTCTCTCGACGTAGCTTCACTATTCTTCTTCGTTATCCATTCCCTTTTCTTCTGTTGTCCACCCATTATTCTATTGCGTCTATTTTGCATGCGTATATTGTATTGATATTTCTCTCTTTCTCTCCTTCTCTGTCTGGTAATATTTTCACTTTATTCTCTTAGCAGTTTTCGTTCATTTCTGCAGTCTCCATTTGCCGTTTTGTCTATATCGTTTTCTTCCATGTCTCCTCCGCCTAGATTATGATCGGCCTAGTTTTGTTTTTTTGACCTGAACGGTTTTTACCATACGCTGCGTGTTAAGCAGCCAGAAATTCTGTTCGTTTTATCTATTTGGGCTTTTGTTTCTATTCCAGGTGTACTGTTACTTGTCAACATCGCTCCCAGTGAGGCTAATCCCATTATCTGTTCTATATTTTTATTGTTGACCCCTAATTTACATCTCAGTGGTTATGGATTATATCATATGTTTACGCATTTACATTTTTCTGCCGGCATTTCTAGTTTTTCACATGTTTTCCCACGGCCAAATAAAATTCTTTGCCTTGTCGCCTTTTTATAATCTAAAAGTAGAAACAGTTAATTGGAGGTTGCGATGAAAATTTTAGAATTTATATCTAAAATCAATCCTCAAGCTCATCTTTTCCCACCATTCTCTATATTCGGCTACAAGTATGTACATATATTTGATACGATCTTCTACCTGGCTAAATCTAAATAGCACAAAGAAAGCAGTAAAAATATCCAAAAATATCGGAAGTCTGTGCATCGATACCCAGACACAGACTTTCGAAGTAGAAACCGGCAAATCCGTGTTTACCCGAATCCGCTCCGGAAAGATCGGCATCCACCTCAAATCTTATTAGAGATCGTCAATCGCTTTCCCTCTCAGTGGGCTGGTGCGTGACACGGCGTCGGTTTTTCCTAAATCGCTATTGCAGCTTAAACGAGGTTTTATCTTGGTACGAGAGAGGATCTAACGTTTACCTTGCTTTGTATCGCTCCGATGTTTACATGGCCAGAATTCAGGGTTAAATCCGAATGGAGGTTGTTTGGTTTCTTTTTGCCTTGTCACTTTAAAACAATTTGGTTTGGTGTAAGTAGAAAAGGTTTTTCAATTTTCGCTTGGTTGGTAAATGTGTTCATGCATGTTTTCATTACAGAATTTGTTGCCTTATGTACATAATAGACTTTTGGTATGTTTTGAGATATAACATAAGCTTCCTTATCTACCTCTATTACGCACTATTTCTAGCGACATATTCCTAAGTAATATTAGAAGCAACAAAAACGGTTATTGTAATCTTGTTTAATGCTTACTTTGGCCGAATTAATTATCACAATATTTACACTTTCAACTAACGAGGAAAATTAATCCCTTTTTGGTAATATTTGCAAGGAACATCTGGTCCCTTATTCGCTGACTGATATTCCATAAGAAAACCCTAGCATTACTACTACGATGGGCGTTACTAAGGTACATTTGCGAAACACAGACAGACTACTTTATTGATAGAAATCAAACATACACTAAGTAAAAGTGTGAACTGTTAGCTACTTTTCAACATAATCGCCGCCAATGTTAAGACACTCATCCCAGCGAGGTACAAGCTTCTGTAAACCCTCTTCGTAAAAGGTGCGATCCAAATTTGTAAAATACTGTCTTACTTCCTGTTGAACTTCGTCGTCGTCTTCTAACCTTTTACCTGACAAATGATGCTTCAACGACCCCAACAAAGGAAAATCAGAAGAACAGACATGACTTCTTCGAATAGACAATAACTTCCCAATTGTGTTTCTGATGTGTGGTCTTCGTCTGACTTGAGGTGTTACATTGTCATGCAACAACCTGATTCCTTTCGTCAACCATCCTCTTTGTTTTTTTTGCGGAATGGCTTTGTGTCGTTTTTCGAGAATTTTACAATAAATATCGCTGTTGATTGTTGCTTTCGGTGGTAAAAACTCTATGAGCAGAATGCCTTGCATATCCCAGAAAACAGTTGCCATTGTCTTTTTTGCAAACTGCTGAATTTTTTCGGTGGTGGTGAACTTGGATGCTTCCACGTCATCAAGTCTCTTTTTTGATTCGAGAGTATGGTGGTGTATTCAATTCAAATCCGTTTTCCTAACGATAGCGCGTTAAACTCTCCATTTCCGCCACCATTCGTTGTATTTTGTGTTGGTCGGTCAACAGCTTTGGTACCCATCTCGCGGACACTTTTCGACACTAATTTAGATAGGATTTCACTAACAGAGCCTTTAGGAATGCCGGTCAATAGAGCAATTTCCCTTATTTTCAACCGACTATCTTCTCGAATCAGCGTATCGACCTTTAATTGATTCTCATCCGTTTTCGTTGTTGATGGTTTTTTTCGCACACCTTCAGGATCATCTTTGAGAGCTGTACGACGTAGGCGGTGTGTCGCGCAGACGTACCTTAGTACCCGGACATCCCCCGTACTTCAAGCTCCACTTTTATACGATAGCGTAATTCTAAGCGGTCCAATGGGATCACGTCTTAATTACTCCTAGGAGAAAGCGGGTGTGATAAGTGAAAGGAATAAGAATCAAATGGAAGTGGATGTCCACACAGACCAAACCCTTATCAGACGCCGCGAAAATCACATTTTAGAAGCTTTTAAACCCTGTCCTTTCTGTCTGCGTTCCTCTTTTATTGGGAACTCTCGTCCTTAAATAAGTTTCCTCCGGTTTTCGCTCAATTAGATATCGGTTCTGATCGAATCCGAGAATACTCTTAAATGGTAGGGTGTGGGGATAAATTTTGGTGTTGAGGGAATTAGTTACAAAAAGCTTTTGGACGTCGGTTGAAGGTTGTGAAAGAATAACGAAGGAAGCGTTGAAAATTCGATTTGATTCTTGTGTCTTCAAAATTTGATGTGGTATACTAGTGCTGATAAAAAGTAAAAACAAAAAGACGACGATTTCTTATCGTGAACGCGAATTTAATATACATACTCTTACGAAGGTTTGCACACGAACTTAGAATAAGTATTTGTGCTATTTGGACAAACATAAAAAGGATTAAGAACAATCCTCTAATTTGATTTAAAAAAAACATAAAGCGAATATCATTTGGTACATGGTGATCTTGGAAGCTTAAATTAATTTTTATTTGCGCAATTTTCTACATTCACCAAAAACATTTTTGAAGTGCAGCTTTTTACGACTTACTGCGCGTGATGGGCAGTGGATTGGTTCTTGACCGCCAATTTATGGCGAGAGTAATTACAAAATCTGTCTACCGTAGGTCTAAACTCTACACATACTGGGTTGCATAATTAACACCTGTTACTAGGAGTGAAACACATGCATTAAAAATCCCTTTGTTGCCGATGTAGTATGTACACAGGACAATTTTTTTTATACACATAGGTATTTTCTACAGGTAACATTAAGTGACATAGTAGGCAACCAATTATACTGTGATGGAGCGTACCTTCATTTACAAACACCCTATAGGTATGATGGGCTAAATAAAGGTCATAGATATTGCTTATG
>JARFOC010090475.1:0-13590 GCA_031763485.1 Osmoderma eremita | reverse complement strand
AAGATTTATACAGTTTCAAGTGTTTTATTTACATAATATGGATCTTCATCAAGTAAACGCCAAATCAATCCAATTCTAGAAAGAACAGTCCACGGTATTGTTTAATATAGTTTAGAAAAACTAGACGCGTCCTGGGTATATAAAAAATCAATTGATTCAATTAATCTCTATGAAATCCAGTTATAAGATAAGAATTAAAAAAAAAGCTACATACCAATTATTTACGTTAATGAAGCTTATGTCGATAACACCACGTTACCAATCCAATGCCAGATTGAAGCACTAAGGAATCGTCAACACTGCATATTCGTTAAAAAAAGTTTATGTGGTTGGCATATGCAAGAACTGGACAAATGGAAGAAATTGACAAAATAATTAATAAAATGTTTGAATAAGAAGGAAGTTTGAACCTTGAGGATCCCTAACTGGGAGAAAACTGATATTAAATCAATTGTACATTACTGAGGGCGCATAATTCATTTTAGGAATCTAATTTGTCTACATCATGATCTTCGAAAAATTGTTACTTTTTGTTTATCTTTTAATGATATATCGCCTCTAGTAATCTCCCGGTGGTGACACAATGCTATATAACGCATTAAATTTGTTGTCGTTAGCTCGCGGATAAGAATCGGACTGGGCATATGTATGTATGTATACTAGTGGCGCCACTGGTAAAGCGGTTCGGTGGACAGTAATCCTGCTGAATATAATAAAAAGTAAATTGGTCTCAAGCTAGTTCTCCCAGGAGAATGGAAAGATTGTTATTTGCGAACACTTCTATGTTCATTTAGTTGTTTGTAGTTGTGATTAAATTTTCACTTTATTATAGTGCTGTTGTCCCATAAACACTTAAAATACGCACTGTAATCATAATCTGTCACAAATAGATGTAGATAGTGTATATCTACAGTAGTAGTGTCGCTTATGCTTTCGCTTATAGTTTTCGGTTTTTTAACTTGTGGAGAAATTTCTACATTATGATCAATACATTCGTCTGTGTAATCATTCATTGTGGCTAGCATTGCGAAGTTATTGTGTTGTTCGTAACTGCAAAGTAAACTTTCACATGACTCCTATACGTTGACCTTCCTGGGTTAGTTAACGTCCACCCCTGTTGTCTAGACATAGGAGTACTTCTACTAACCATTTTTTCTTTGCAAGAGACAACACTGTCGCATGTTTGCTACTCTCCTTAATAATGTTTTAACATGATGCTTATTAAAAACATGTTTTAAGCTGGCAGAAATGATAGGAATGGTAAAAATTTGGTTTGATTTGGTTTGTTTTTAATAAACACGAACTATGAAAGTAAATTTACCAGATTTATCTTATTCCTCACAAAGCAAATATTTACCGGTTTGTGTTGAGTTTACTCTTGAGGAAAAGATAGGGGGATTTATAATATATGTGCTTTCAGAGTTAATGTATAATGTATTTGATATATGCAGACCTTGCACAATCTTACGTAACGTAACAATACCTTATCTATATATATATATATATTTATAACATCGATTTTCTATCTACATGTTTCTCTTTTTAGGTCTAAACCTCTGAATCGATTTCGATGAATTTTGCAGGGTATCTTCAGGACACTGCATCTTAGAATTCAAGGTATTGAAAATTTCGATTTTCGACTGGGAGGAGAGAAATTCGAGGGGCGGTGCTACCAAGTTCCTTACTTCAATCCCGCCAAAGTACCAATTAACACGGACTTCGAAAATCTTGGCAGTTTAAGCGTTAGTGCTTAAGTACTGCCTGCAAATGAATTCTGATATATCCCGTCTTCCACTTTTTGGGATTGGGTGGTTTATTTGATGCCAAACTAAGATCCAGGCCAGGGAAAATGTTAATAAGATGATTAGAGCAGCCTATTACAAGCTCATTGTTTTATATGATTATAGAGAATGTCTTGAACAAAAGCTTCGGAGTATTCCTTGCAAGAGTCTTATCTTCTCCTACTTCAACCATTGGGCCCCTCTGTATGAATCCCTATTGATGCTTTTAACAGGCAGAGAATACAGCGCGTATATAACTCGGGTCTCAGATAGATACTTGGAACTAGAAGGTACGGGAGAATTACCTACAAGCTGAAAAAGATTGGGCTTATCATGCAGTACAAAAGGGTTGTACCTGCGATGGAATTTTAGCACAAAAATATGACATTAACGCAACCTGCTTTCTCATACATGTAACAAAAGATAGTTCATAATTTAAAATCACGTTTTAGGCATTTTAGGAGTAAGTTACCAAAGAGAAGAAATTTCTATCAGGAAGTTAAGAGGAATACGCATAATAGAGCTAGGTCGATGAGGCACTCCAAAAATTAATTGGGTGAATTAGGAAGCAACATTGACGAAAAACAGCATTACGGGCAATATATTTGGAAAATTTACTGGGTTAACAACCACAGGAAGAAGCAGTCAGGCACTAAATGCCTAAGAATACCCAGTTATCCTATAATAAACAGAGCAGGACATAGTTGGAAACCTAAAATACAACAAAAGTCACATGGAAAATGGCATTTCGACGGAATTCTTACAGAAAGGTGATGCTTATATACAGGAGTGTGTAAAACAATAATGAAGAGAGTGTGGAGGGAGGAAAAATGTCAGACACATGTAAAACAATGGTGATTTTCGCGATACAATAGATAGGAGAGAGTACTGTATGCAGCAATTATAGAAGAATTTCCTTTTTAGAGGTAGTATATAAAGTTTTCGCAAAGATAATTAGAAGCCGACTAGATGAATATATTGACGATGTGGTAGGAGAATATCATGCTCGTTTTAGAACGGGATGCTCAACTACTGAGCAGATGTTCACGATGAGACAGATACAAAATAACAGTTACAAGCAGAATATACATTTACACGTTCTATTTATTGACTTTAAAAAGATCTATGATGCCATTATAAGAGCAAAGTTACACAAGGTAATGGCTATTGGTAATTGGTATCCCTGCCAAAATCATGGGACAGTCAGGTGACATAGGGATACTAACAAGGTTTGAAAGAAGTACGACGAAGTTTTAACAATATAGAGGACACCGCTACCGATTGTGGGTTGTATGTAAATGAGAATAAGACCAAGTATCTGTGCTTGGAGGGTAAAAGTTAAACGGAAATAACCTTTCTGAAAGTAATGTCTTGCAAGGCGAAATACTGCTTTGAAGACAAACCGTAACAAGGAAAGGCAAGAAATAAATAAAGTAATTGGTAAAGTTTGCATACAACAGTAATTCGGCCAACGGTGTTGTATTGCTCAGAATTATGAGTTCTAAATAACCAAGGAAAAGGATGGGAAGCGTGATAAAGAAGGATATTACGGAGAATATATGGAGGAACCAAAGACGCATTGGGAGGAAGTTCTAGATATATACGATAGACCAATAATAAGGTGAAGCGTCAGTGCGAAAAAGTAATATATTTAGAGTGTGCGGTATGAATGAACCCAAGTTCAAGTAGCAAGAAAAAGAGGGAACGACCGAAAGATAAGTGGTTGGAAGCTGTGAAGATTGATTTGAGAAAGGTTGCCGCCAAACCAAGAGCTAAGAGGTGATAATGGGATTCAAAGAACCCATGGGACAAGAAAAGCCATGGATTGGGCATTATTACTTTTGTACCAATACAATTTCCTCTGCCCCTCTCTTGATGTGTGCGTATATCATGTGCTTACCCTTTGTAATGACGGCATTATGTGACTTAATTTAGTTATTATAAATGTTCGTTAAACTGTCTTAAGCAATGAACGTTATGATTATTATTTTTGTTTTTACCCGTTTTCGAGGAAACTTTTGCAGCTACTTTATTATTACACTTTGCGCTAGATTGGTAAAGTAATGTGATTGTGTTTACGTATGTGTGTACTAGAGTGGCCCATCTGTGTAGGGGTGACAAAATATTATTAAGGTTTTTACCTGGCCACCCTGTAGAATGTTCCTTTGTATTAAAAAATAATACCACCATAAATTCAACTCAATTCGACACGTGCCGCAAGCAGGTCAAAATATTGGGTACATACAATATTGTATTAATAATCCTCATTTTATTAGCTATTGCGGGGTAGATCGGTGTCAGACCGTTATGCTTCCTGCAATTCAAATATTTATTTCCAAATCGGTCACTTCTAAGAATAAAAATATACCTGACACTTTACAGGTAGTTGTTTTCTGTGAATTTTTGTGTATGTACGGCGGCTAAGCCGGTCATCCCCCTATTAATAATTTCGTACTTAAGTTAGTATTCAACAGACCTCCTGCGAGATAAGTTAAGTTTGGCTGTGTATTTTCTTTCTGAAATTAAAAAACAAACGTGATAACGTCTGAGACTCGAAATTTACGGAAAGATAGTGTCGTGCACTTAATTGGACATTATACACCCCAAATTGTTGGTAATAAATTGCCTTCTAATAAACAAGTTTTGCATGTTTTATTCTTTAGCATGCGTGAAGTGAAACTAAATTTACGTAAAAGTGCCGCGCTAACCATTAAAGAAGCTTCTTTTTTTGGGACAAAGCCGCATACCAATACGAAAAGGAAACCACTGTATTGAAAAACTGGAAAAACCTTACGCCGAGTGGAGAGCGTTACAACAGTTAGCCAAGAGAAAGGGTGAAAGTGCAAAACAGAAAGAACAAATATTTGTGGAAAAGATGGACGATTTTATTGATATATCCCATGCAAATGCCCTTGAGCTAATAACAATTGAAGAGGACAAACAGTTTTTAATCAACCAAAAGCAAAAAGGCCGTCCAGGGTTTATGTATGGCATCGACTACCAGCTAGCTGCTCGTGAAAATGTAGCTGAAGAAAAGCGTAAAAAAATTTCGAAGCGATTTCAACGAAGTCTTCAAGAAAAATCTCAAATAATGGAATCCGTGACGCTTTCATCCTCGGGAAGCTAGAATCCCAAGAGGAAGTACCGCTAGCCATAGAAGACCCTGGTCCATTACAGCCAATAAGAAATTTTACGGAACAACTAACATTGTAACACCAAAAATAGTAGCTGCATTTGATGCCTGTAGGATAAGCGATAGATATGGAGTTCGTATTTTGACCGCGGTAGTAGAAGCACTAGGACATGATGTTCCGTCTCTATTTATAAGTAGAACAACTCTTGAACGAAGTAGGCAACGTATAAGAAAGGGCCGCAAAATTAAAAGCAACTTTTAAAGAAACCGATCTTTCGGCACCAATAATCCACGGGGATGGAAAACTTCTGCCTTCTTTGACCGGGTTGGAGAATGTGGGCAGACTTGCTGTATTAGTTACTAGTGGAGAGGTGGAGAAGCTGCTTGGAGTGCCTCCTTTGCAGCATTCAACGGGCAAAGAACAATTCTTGGCGGTTTATGAAACTCTAATTGATTGGAATTTAGAAAATAAGATTATTGGTTTAGGTTGTGACACCACAGCCAGCAATCTAGGGCATTTAAACGGTACAGCTTTAACACTGCAACAAGAATTAGAAAGAAGGATTTTATATTTTCTTTGTCGGCATCATATTTTCGAAATGTATTTGATGTAAAAATGCCCTCTCCAACTGGTCCTGATGTTACTTGGTTCAAACGTTTTAATGAATATTGTCCTAAAATAGACCAAACTAATTTTAAAACCGGTTTTCAAGTCGAAATAAATAAGCAAATTTTGCAGCCTGGAAAATCTGAAATTGTCGATTTTAGAAATTTATTCCTAACAATACAACACCCCCCAGATGATTATAAAGAATTTTTATTACTTTCCAAATTGTTTTTGAAGAACAACCGTCAAACGTGACATTTTATCGTCCCGGTGCATTTTATCACGCACGCTGGATGTCTAACGCCATTTATTGCTTAAAAATATTTTTCTTTCAAGACCAGTTTAAACTAACGCAAAATGAGAAATCATCTATTAACGACATATGCTTGTTTCTCGTAAATATTTATATAAAAGTCAGCACCTTCGGCAAAAAGGCTTCATTTCATGACCTCCGGTTTTGTAAAGAATTAATAAAATATAAAAACAGACGACAGTATATCAGTATATAGTAACATGTGGTAAAATAAAAAACCATTTATGGTATTTAAATCCTGAACATGTTTCTTTATCATTATTCGATGAAAATATTTTGATTGATGTTAAGAAGGAAATTGTAAGGGCTGTAAACAGGCCAGCGTTACATGAAGAGGGCATCAAACGGGTAATAGTAGGGGAATTAGATGAAATAGAACATAAAGATATTTACGACTTTATATCCGTTACTTCTAAAATCTTGTTTCAAAAATTGAATACTCCTTCAGATTTTTTGGAAACCGATCCAGCAACTTGAAAGAAAAACGAAAGTTACAGCAAGTGTAAAATTATCAACAATCTTAAAGTAGTAAATTACACAGCTGAGAGAGGTATCAAGCTTATTAATGAGTCTAATAAAATATTAACTAAGGACGAAGAGCAAAAGCAATTTTTACTTCAAGTAGTTAAGGATTATAAAACACGTTTTCCAGATGTTAAAAAAAGAGACAATGTTGCAGGTCTTGGAATAGTCTTAAGTAAACTTGTAGTGTAGATATATCGTAGAATGACTTCATGTACATTGTTGTTCAGATATTTTTTTGTAAATAAATCACTGGTAAAGAAGTTTTGTTCTGACAAATAAACAAATGCTTTGAAATAAGGGTATCTATCTTTAAGTCGTTAAAGATCGACGTCACTATATCACAAAAGTCTTTCTGCATTATTATTACAAGAAATATATCTAAAATGTGTATGTTGTATGTTGTATGTATTATGTAAATTAATGTCACTGTATTTTCTTAATTGGACTTTACAAACGATCTACTAAAAATAAAGACGAAGTACGTTTGTTGAACTATCGAAATTGAATCGTAACATTGCGTTATTGGTAATATATCAAAACAGATATTCAGAGCAGAGTATTATTTCCGTCTAGAATAAACAGTGACATCGTTAGTCATTTTTTTCTTTATTCTATTTAGCCAAAATAAATCTTCATTCATAACTATTGGACATCTGGAGAATAATATTTATTCGTACGAAATATATGTTTTTCGACTGTCAAGTTATTATCGATGATAGCAGCAGCGACAGCGCTAAACTCCGAAAAGGGATACAATATTATTTATCTCTTCAATCATCTACATACAGACCTAGATAGATATATGCGTGCGCATGTTATAAACGTTGAGTCTTCTAAATCCGATTACGAAAGACGTTTGCGTTTACAAGTCTACATAATTGCGTGGAACGTTAGCGGAAGGTATCACACTCTGAAGATTAGAGATTAGGCAGGGCGTTAATAGCCTACTACAGATTTCATGAAACAGGGCAGGATAATGCCTTAAATAATATTAGTTGAAGTGGGCCCCGGGAAATTGAGAGAAACTTAAAGGGAATACCCGCGTCCGCTTTGCGCGAATGGATTATAATAACGGTGAAACTTTAAAATATGCAGTAGGGGGCAAAATTAACGCTTCAGCGAATCATTCCGCAGTATTATTGGGAAAACCGAAGTATGTAGCACATACTTTGCAATATTTATTTTAATATATGGATTTATATAGCGCATTTGCAGCGATATACTTTACTGTGTGGTTTTTGCTTTATATGCATACTGCTATTAAACCGAATCTGCATATTTTCCGATTGTCCAATTAATTGCAATATTTCAGTAACCATACAGCTCGCTGGCCGAAATTTAACACGAGATAAATGGTAACAAATTGTGATACGTAGAGATGGGTATACGAATAGTAAAATAGGGAAATTTTTAGAGTGGCTCCTACTACTATTTTACAGCGTTGGAACATTTTATAATTGACCAGAAGCCTTGGGCCAAGCAGAAACACCGGTTAACCCGTTTTATGCTTGGTATTGCTGTGAGGTCCTCAAACACGCTTTATTACAGAAAAAAAAACGATTGGTGTCAAACAAGTCAAAGTCAGTACAGACATTTTCTAGCTGCGAGCTCCTCAAACACACTCCTTGAGTGCTGGCAAATGGTTATAGTCTATATGTGGGGCACCCCAGCGGAAAGTTAGCTTTGACTGGGAAATTCATTCACTTAAGTTAGCAAGCAAATGATTTGGAAAGTTATTGCTTACAGATAAATCCAGATATTGTCGGTAAAGTTCTAATTGTCGTCCGTAAGTCAAATGAAAGACATATCGTATGGGTATAATATTGGGAGACAAATACAAAAAGTCAAGAGGCTGAAGTGCTTCAGGAGACTCATGTCAGACGGCTCTCATAAAAAAAAACACAATAAAAAAAGGAAGTTTGAATGACTGTAAAAATTACATAATATTTCACACGTCTATTAGTACAGCATCAACTATTTCTTACACAAAACATTCACCTGAATTATCATGAGTTTCCCGCATTATCCCATATATCAAATAAAAATAAGGTTTATTTAGTCTATTTCATTTTATATTAACCCATAATGAGATGTTGACCCAGCAAATTTTCAACAAAAAATTCATTTGAATTTGATATATGTATGTAGATTAGGATTCTATTAGACCAGTTAGTAGTAGTAGTTAGTAGTTGATTGGAACACGCTAGAATTGTATATTACGTTTTTAGTTTAAACATCTCCACCTGCAACTACGAAAAGCATACATAGAATATACGTATTTCCAAACAGCAAAACAAAAGGATTAGTTTACAACACGATAATGGAATAGATTCATTAGACGCAATGTCGCCATCTAAACACATTTTTCCAGGAAGTGAAATCAGCTCCGCTTTCTCGCTGGCTAAGTTAAAAAGGATATTCTACTTTTTCTTAAGAATACATTATTGAAGCAGTACCGGTAGAATATGGTACAAGATGAAATGCTTTGGTATAAGACGATTTCATTTTATAATTGACTACATGAAAACTTATAAAATAGAACTACAGTTAGTCACGAACTTGCTGAATAAGCGCTATTTTTGATGTTTATTTTACCTAAGGTATTTAGAAGAAAGAAAACTAAAATCAAAAGTAGTTATCAATTTTTCTATTTTACATGTTCATTGCCAATATTGTAAACGAAATTATGTGTTTATCTATTACTAGGACAGATTACCTAATAGCTCAAATGTAATCTTTTAATATACTTCTTCTACAATTTGCAAGGCAGGTTTTCAGTTTGGAATAATATTAAATCAGGTCTACAAGAAAGCCAATGCACTAAGAAGTAAATGAGTGTTCATGGATCAGGATATATTTACCAAATATTTCAAGATTCGATCGCACGTATAACAATAAGACTAATACATAGGGTAAAGTACCCAATAGTTGGCATCGCAGCAGCTATTGGCACTATATTCTATTTAATAGTTTCCGCTATTATTTATACAAAAATTATGTAACTAGATTCCTGTAAGGCAATCCCGAAGATATTTAGATGTAGAAAACTGTTTTATCGATAATTTTGATCGTTAAATATCTGGTAAAAGTTGGTCTGTTCAAACCGAAACCAATATGGTACTATCTAGCGAATTTTTTTAAGGACTACGACAAAGTAAACAGTGTTTTATTAATCACCTTAAATTGTTATTTTATTTCCTACTGCTTTTTTTATGCCTTGTGTGATGAACGTACTAAATGTTATAATTGAATATAGCCTAAAAATTAGTTAGAATACAATTTTTGTGGTGCCAATAACTCCTATACGAAAATATATTAAAACCAATTATTGGCACCCGTGCCAATAATTAGACATTGAGAACTGCTGCTGTTTGTAGCAGTTATTCGCATCTTTACTACTTGTCGCTACTTTATTTTATTTTACCTATTTGGATGCCTAAAATTGGGCAAGATAAAAAATGCCAGAAGCAATGCACTGAAGACACTGAAACAGGTTGCAATTAAATATGGTATATCTAGAGCGACTTTGCATTTTAAATTTGGAACTAGATTTAAGAAACCCGTTCATGGCCCTCAAACTTATTTAACATTTGAAGAAGAGGATTTATTAGCATTATGGATTGAAGAGAGCCATCGAGTGGGCTTTCCTCGAAGGAAAGAAGATGTCCAGGCAGCTGTAAAAGCTTTTCTTCTAGAAAATCCAAGACACACTCAGTTTAAGGACAACATCCTAGAAGCTCAATGATATAAGGCATTCTTAAGAAGACATCATTAGTTGTCCATTCGCACATCAGGAGCAAGTTACAGCATATTTTCCAGAGCATTGCATAAAACATATCTTTCTTTTATATATTCTGCTGAGGATGGCTTAATATGGTGGCAAGAGAATTTTTGTGTCAGTTTTACTATTTCAATCCACCCTATCCTGTTACTTTATATCTAGAGATATAGTCTCTAAAGAAGTCTACAGAGTTACCGAATATAACTCTAAAAAGTATTTTGTTCAGTATATAATATAATATATACAATATATCTTGCCTTGCTATCAAAAGAAATTTCTAGCTTCACCCTTGTTAAGAACAGAATCTTAAGTAGTTCAATGTAGGGTTTTCTGGAGGAAATTCAAGAAGTTGTGAATCATTTTTAAAATAATGTTTTGTTAGTTTGAAACAATTATTGTTAGTTTGAAGAATTCTGTATTTGAGTTTCAAATTATATCTATTTTACAATGACACATATAACCTGCTAACATGGTTTATCTCAGATAATGTAAACGCAGAAGTCATAATAATGTGCAGGCCAAAAGAAAAGGGGAAGTAAAAAGTAGCCGTGATTAGAGTTTAATGCAAAAAGCAGTTACAAATAAAATCCAATAAGTGCTCTAAAACGGATAAAATCATTACAGCAATGCAAGGCGCTGATGCATAAAATTTCAATAAAAGAGATGCACATCCTGCCGAATATAATTGACGCAGCTTAAAAATATGCTGGTTTCATCTTTACATCCCTGCACATTACAGCATTTCTTTGTGCAAATACATGTCAAGTTTAATAAGCGTATTATAGATAAAAACAGAATCGGAATATTTTCAGCTATTACTGCTTCAGCTATTATTGTATGCCTTAGATCACACCAAGGGGGAGTTTCTGATAAATTTCTACAGATCAAGAGACAATTATCGAACAAGTTTGTTAATATTTTCGAATTATAACTAGAATTTGGCAATTTGTTACAATCGCTTCAGCTATACGGATAACCTGCAGCAGAATATATTAACTGCATAGCATATCAAACAAGGAATACCGAAACCGAAAACAGATGAAAAATAGAAATTTATAGGATATTCCTCGAAAAACGATGAAAATGACACCAGTGGAGACATAAGATGGAGAAATGGGAATTGGGAGGAATGAAATTATCTCGCAGTAAGTTAAAGTAATGGCAGGAGATAGAAGAGAGTCACAGAGAGGTTATCTAACGGTCGTCTGCTCCGAATGGAGCAATGGAATAAAAAAGGATGAAGAAGACTTCAGCTAAATGTTGGAAAACAAAATACTATTGAGACATTCTAACCAACCCATATCTGTACTCCTAAGCTAGTCTACGTTAGGGAAAAAAATTGATACTTTCAACCTATTCTATCTGTAACTTATTCCTATGTATCTCCTACTACAATCTTTCTTTACAAACATATAAAATGACTAGTTTCGAAATATATTGAAATTCGCGATTCCTTCTAAAACTAAGTCATCCAAACTAGGTTGTCTCGATCTTGAAATTATCTATTTGAACTTAACATAGTGAAATTCTTTGGTACAAATATATTTTTCTCTAATAACATTAAAACTAAAATAATGATACCTTTACCACCTTAATATTAAGGTGGTGAGGGTATTTTTTGCTTTAGTTTTGTTATTTGAGCCACCGTATACTACTATTTACTTTCATAATGAATATTTGGTAAATTATACAGGTATTCACTTCTTTGTATAATTATACTTCAATGTTCTTCATTCCTGTTGCTAATGTAAGTACCAGACACTAATTATTGCACGCGAAATGGAGGGAATCCTCACGAACACGCCATTTGTATGCTAACTAGTGTAATGGTACGATTATTACAATAATTTTAACTATAACGTTGTCATTCAATCAAAATAGAAATTAATTTAATTTCTATTAGCTTCAATAATGGTTTATTATTAAAATGACATGAGTACCCATTCTCTACTTAGCTCCTCAGATTCTCAAATCGTGCAGTTCTGGCGTAAAGTAAACTAGGTACCACATAAGAGATTGTTTGGATATGTAACTACACGATTATTGCTTAACAAAGGCACACGCACACAAAAAAGGAAAGATAACGTAACAATTTGGAGATCCGATTTAAAAGGTGGTACAATACACAAACTGTGCCTGCCCAGTTATAATTAATATGAATAGGAAAAATCAAATACGTGAAACAATGTGCATAAATGCAATAGTGAGTGTGGACTTAGCTCTTGATTTTCGGGTTCCAAAGCGCTGATTCGCCACTTCAAACAAATTAGACCGGAAGTTGGGGTTTGATACAGCTAACCCGCCTCGTTTGCTTGCTAGAAGTACCAGTGGAATACTTCCTGGTCTTCGTACTCTTTATTTCCCCGACTCACGAATAACTGCTTGACTTCTAACTTTCGATTAACGATTTCTTACTCGTTTCGCGGTCGACGACAAATTATAATGAAATAATAGTACCAGTCGTATAAAGTAATGTCAGCTTGGTGACATAAATTGAATCAATTCTGACGTCAAAAATGTCAAAAATGACGTCTGTCTCCTCAGATTGGACGCAACTTGACAACTCGTATCTCTTTTATATGGCCTTCTCCACTTCTGTCTCTTCCACCGTTTCTCCTCCACTTTGCCACCTGTCCACACAACTCCTTTTTTACAATATATGACTGATAAGTTAACAATATCACCTTAAACATCAGTGTACTAAAATAAACTGACTAATGACAGGCCCCTAACAAAGTGGCTATAGATACGTGGTTACAAAAACAAGGCTTTTTTTAGAACATAATATGGACAATGAACGACTGACAAAATAACAAAAAAAAACAGAACGATATATATTCTCTGAAGGTATTTATAATCTATAAACACATTTTGCAGTTGACAAAATGTGCAAGTTGGAAGTAAGATTCAATCAAGATACAAGCCAACTGAAATAAAATTTCTCTATTGTATTTAAATTTTTTAATTAAAAATCTTTTAATTTTAGCGTTCCATTACACTAGGCTCTCGTGATCCTTAATAGTGTGATCCCGTAGTGCTGACCCTACTTTAAGTTTCTACTGAAAATGGTCCAACACGCGAATGATCATAACCTAATGTGATATGTATGAATCTTCAATAGAAAACTTATCCACGTTACAATCAGCAATTTAGCACCGACCAAGAACGATACCACATATATGAATTACAGAAAGTAATCGAATATGCCATGGCTACAGCATGATCAGACCACAATGTGGTGTGTATGAATCAGAAAGAACCCAACTAGCACAACAGGTATCTGGGAATGTAATTACGACTACTAAAATGACTTTGAAGTATATCGCGACATAACATGAGAACGTAAAAAGAACGTTCCTGTTACCATATTACAACCAAAATGGGGAATAATTTCGTGGTAATATTAACGGATCTGCCTCGGTATATGGCTACGGTCGCTGAAACGTAGCA
>JARFOC010090465.1:0-13590 GCA_031763485.1 Osmoderma eremita | reverse complement strand
TGAGGATGGCAACTTAGTTGCCGAAATACGTATCCAGGAGTTCTTCACTCATCGAGGTGGTAAGGGTATATTTTTTAAATATATATTACAGATGAAAATACCAGTGCGGAAGTCACATAATTCTTAATCGGTTTTCGTAGATTGTTTTGATGTTTTGATTTGCTGATAAAACTAAGTAATTTGTTGTTAAATAATTTCGTTTAGCATGTATTGTATTTTGCATGGATTTATACTTTATTTAATGTAAAATAATTAAGATTTCAAAAGTGTTACAGTTTGAGGTTATGTTAATACAGCACCTCCACCAAAATTAAAAAATACAATTACGGCTGTTTTTTTGATATTCTAATTATAATAATGATTTAAGAATATACAATGATTTGCCGGATAGGTGACTGGAGAGTAGAAACTTTGTTATTACAATTTTAGGAAGAAAATTTTTAAAAAAGAACATTTTCTTGCTTGTTCTAAAATCTATGAATCATAGATTTCTAAAATATTTTTTAATAGTGCGTAAAGTGGATTCCTTTTTGTAATTTTTAAACAGAATTTATCTAATTATAAACCATTGAAGGTTGATCCAATATCTATTCAAACGAAAGACGCAGTTGGCTGGTCAAAAACTACAGTTGCTTCTAGAAGCAATGCTCCCCTTTTTAATTTAGAATCTGGGGGTACTTCAAAAAGCCCTAAATCCTTTCAAGCATTCCACACAACCTAGAACTGTTCTTTTCCAGTCGAACATTAGAACTTAATTCATCTAGCGCACCCTTATTTTTACCCAATTTAATTCGGAAAGCTAAGCATTTTGCGCGTAATATAAATTGAAACAATTTAATGAATTACTCTGAAAAAATAGCTTCTTTGATTCTACGGATAACACTTGATTGAAGTATACTTTACACATATCTCTACTGGTGTAAAAGTCGCATAATTCTTAATCTCATTTCGTAGAGAATATTTGCTTCTTCAGCTTCCTTTTTGTTAAATATCTGCTAATATTTGCAAATTAAACTTTCGCATCTGTTTGCCCATGATTTGCATCATTAAGAATGCTGTGCATGTTTCATGGGTGTTGAATTATTTACGTGTAGCGAATGGAAATTCGCTTTTCGCAGTCGACAACTTGTTGAGAAAAGTTCGTCTTCTTCTGAATAATGCAGAGAAGGAATCGGTCCTGACGCTTTATAATTTTAAAGTAACATTTTTGTCGGTACATGTTTTAACATTTCAGAGCGGAAAAAAGAAAAGTTCTGGTGGAGGTAAAATTCAATTTGAAGGGAACTACGATATGCTGATGATTGACGAGAGAAAAGTTGTTGTTTAAACAAACCATTTAGATTACTTTGCGAAACAAAATATTGGGTACATCAATTAAAGTAGGTTTTCAAAATTTAGTGTATTTTGAGACCAATGTTCCTTACTTTAAGTATTTATTATAAATGACAAAGATGATTTTATTGCAACCTATCCCTTGAGGTTTGCAGGTCTTACTATTTTTCGAGAAAAAAAAAGAACAAATATTAACCACATAAAACTAATGGAAAAAATACAACGTCGATATAATTTGATGATATCCCGGTATTCAATATTGAGATAATCCTATCAGAATAAAATCCGAGAAGTAATTAGGCAACCAAATAATGAAGCTTCTTTCCTCGAGAAGTCTGTCTATAAAGGATTCGTTCACATATATTTGAACAAATTGGGCACGATAAGCTGACGTCTTGTTATTTTGAACCAATGTAGACATAAATTGCTGCTGGCTACAGTAATCTGTGTCTCGCGTAGTTCTCTTCATCTATAAATGAATCAAGGGTGGTTTCTTTAGAAAAGCTCTTTGTACCTCACACAGATATATGTATATAAAATTAAGAAAATGCTCGTGGGTATATAAAAAGTCGATATTTTACAAATAGCGAAGGACGTCACAAATACGTATCCCTGAAGGAATTTGATTATCCATATTGATTCTACATCAATATTATATCTGTTGTTCGAAAGAATTTAATTACATATTGTTGTTAGTTTTTCAAAAAGACACTGTTGCTATTTAGGGATTTATAAAATAATACAAGCTCGTTTGCTACTATTTTTCCAGAATGGTTGCAGTAGTTAGAATTCATCGTTTCTATACATGTACTTCACGAAAGGATTTCTCAAAAATTTATGTACCTATTTATTTAAATAGTTGACAAATGTAGGAACTACATATTTAATTTAAAGTAATTTATTATAGGAGTACGTTTTTAATGTATTATAAGCATGAAGATTTTATGTTGAAAGCTGTAAAATTAAGCAATTTAATTTTTAGCTGGCGGTTAAGTAATTGCACTTAGCATGTATTGGATTTCGCATGGATTTTGTAATTTATTTAGTCATTTTAATGTGAATTTATGTCAATGTACTGGCGTTTAAGGTCTATGAAAAATATCTAGAATTTCAAAAGTGTCAAACGATACTACTTCACTATTTGAGTTTATGTCAACCCGGCACCGCCACCAAAACTCTAAAATAGAATTGAACCTATTTTTTGAGATTCTAATTATTTAAGAATATACAGTGGTTTGCCGGACATATGTCACTAGAGGAGAAACTTTTTTATTACGGTTCTATAAAAAAAGAATCTACAGAAAAATATTTGTCTGTTCTAAAATCCACTAATAATAGACTTTTTAAATATTTTTTTATAATGCGTAAAGTAGCTTTCTTTTTGTAATTTTTATACAGAATTTGTCTAATTGCCTTAACGTCCTTGTAAGATTGTGCCAACATGTATTCAAACGCAACAATCAGTTAACAAGTCAACGAAATAAATAAACTTTTATTTTATGCCTTACTCTGCCATCACCTTTCAGCGCGTTTCGTTTTCCCAAGGACAGCCTGTATATACGAGATAACAGTAGTGACACTGTTTGCTTATAATTTTTCTATCCAATTGAAATATAATAAACACACTGTTCGGATTAGTCCTCCCGCACAAAGTATTCGGGATCCCGAATTAATTAATACTTTGTGCGGGATGAGTAATCCGAACAGTGTGTTTATTGTGCTGCCCTACAGTCCTTGCTATCTTTACTAATTGAAATATAATTCCATATTGTCTCGTCCAAAGTAGTTGCATTGGGAAACCACACAGCCTGGAGACGGTTTGTCCACTCTTCATAGCACTATTGGACCTCAGATACTGAACCCGTCTTCACCTGGTTGCTTACGGCATTTTCAGCATTCTCTCTCTTTAATGTCCTCCATTGGATAATGTCCGTTAGAGGTGAATTTTCAATCATGTGAAAAGGAAAGAGTCGCTCACAAAGACTTAAGTCTGGTGAATGAGGGACTGAGGAGTCACTTGCGGAGTTTATTTGCCAAAAACTGGTTAATTCAAATGGCTGCGTTGCAAGGGTCATATGATGCAGTACTTAGGTGCTTTTGATCTTCGGCCTCGCATCAAAGGCTCTGAAACGACATCTGAGAGCGCATACCCCTGCTCAAAATTGTTGTCACTCATTTTTCGAACGCACTAGAGAAATTGAGGAAAAGAATTGCTACGGGTCACCAAGTGACACTCGTGCTGAAGACGTATTAGATATTTTCCTGCCTCTCCTCCAAAGAGCAAGGCAACGGTGCCATATTGAACGCTACGCTATTAGTCTCATGAATTCATTTACACATCTCGTATATAATTGAGTTCTCTGCCGCCATCTAGCGTAGCGGTAATCAAAAAATATAATATTTTTATAAAAGTGTTCATCTCCTTCCTCCTAGCATTCTGCTCAAAAACAGAAGTCTAACCGCATAGCAGAACCACCGGGTTTGAGAATATGCCGAAAATGTGGGTTATACGCCTTTATTTTCTTTACTGTATAAACTCAGATTTAAATTGATTGCTTCTTTTCTTAAACATCTTTTTAGACTTTGATCTAACCGAATCTAAAGTATTTTCGGATTATCATAGGTTTTCGATTTATCCCATAATTTTACGTTTCTTCTTCGAATGGCCTCATCAGTTTGAGAAGGGTTTTACGGTGAATAACAACATCTGGATATTTATTATAAAATATATCAATTGGTACGTATTTAGCTGATGCATCGCATATGCCATAACGTTGTACTGCATACATTTTGTGTCAACAATTGGTAATTAAGTATTGCTATTTAAAAGAAGTTATTTTACGCACTCTTAAAAATATTTAAAAATTCTTGTATACTATAGTGTTCATACATATTTACTGTCGTTAACTTCGGATATTACTTGAGCTGTTAAGTTGGATAAATTAGCAAATTAGTGGCATTTGTGTTTCTGATTTAGATGGTGAAAATACAAATCAATTAACTATTTCGTTTCCCAGATAACTACCAAAACAGCTTTTCTTTAATGGAATGGCTTGTATATTTGTACATATTTTGAAACAAAATAATATTGTGAACCATAAACAAGAAGCACTTATGCTTTCTGATAACTTAAAATAACGCGCAAGCGATTTTCCAAATAGCTGTCAAATAAATAGCTTTTTGTGGTTCAGAAGGTAATCAATAATATCAGATGGAATATGATAAACCCCATCTGTAGGTATTTCACGTTAACTACCCGCTCTACCGCAATGATAAACAAAACTGCGTTTCCCCACACCTTGCAGTAGTAACGTAACACGTCAATCGGCAAAGACCTTCAGTATGAAATCGTAATAGAAAAGCGTTTATGCCGACACCTTCACCATGTGTAGACGCATTTCGCCATACACGGTTCATGGGTACACCTTTAGCTAGTTAACGTTAAATTCCTACAGATGGCGGTAATCATATTCCATTTGTATTTCATATCATATTCCCTTTATATACGGGCCAGTATAGACATTGCCATCATTTCCGCAAAGATGTTCTTTTGCGAAATATTTGCCGAAAAGTCTATCAGAGACATTATTCGAGAATTGAACATAAATTGTTAAAAAGAAAACACAAATTTCATCCAGAAATAAAAAGAGAGTGCAAAGGTTATTACCATGAGACGCAGAAAGAATATTAACTTTCTATACGTTCTGTCTATGGCGTTTTGTGTGTATAAGCTATGGCATCCAAATGAAATGGATGAAACATTTCTGTCAGAACTATCTTCAAAGCGACAAAGAGGTTTGCTTTGTTATCACGAGAGGTCAAAAGTGTCTTGAGGAAAACTGCAATACTTTTGAACATTTACTAGGATAGATAAATAAACATAATTTTATATTTTATATGCCTTCCTTACATGATCCAAGCTTATCGTTGAATTATCCTATCTTATTTATTATTACTCTTTTCATTACCTATTCGATTATTGTTGTGACAGTTATTAAAATGCTTAAGTGAATTTTGCTTATTTATGGATTTACGGTGATTTAGTATTAACAACTCTTTGTTCACAATACTATTTTCTTTCAAAATATGTAAAAATATATGTGCTGTTTCATTAAAAAGGATTCGTGAAGACCTCTGAAACGAAATATTTACTTGTTTTTCTGTTAGAACAACAAATGCCACTAATTTGCTAATTAAAACTTCATATCTCTAACAATCACGAAGTTAGCAATAGTGGACACTTAATTATGGACACGGTGTATATGGGGAGTTTTAGAGTAAACACAAAAATATTTTTTTATGAAGTAATGAAAATGTTTCTGGTTTTTTGCCACACTTATCGGACAATACATTCTATATGAAACTTGAGATAACACACAGCATATGTTTGTAAGTTTATATTTAACATATGTACATAAATATGTATATATTTGTATACATATGTTAGACTCCGACTAACTCTCTTGCAGAATCTGCCATGAAAACGGAAAAAGTCCATAGGGAATCGCTTTTACCTCTTGTACCTTCAGTTTTCCAATCTCTTCCCAGTCTAAGCTGTTCCTACTACACCGCTCGATAACAACCGATATCATACGTTCCTATCTTCAGAATTGTACTAAGCACGAATGTGTTCATCGATATTCCCTTACGTGAGTAGTAAACAGAAACGAAACACAAAAACAATGCGGCAAAGCGAGGCGGCGATAGCACAAGAAGTTCTTTAACGTTTAAGGTGTTACCGTATGAGTAACGGAAGGAGGAAATAAACAAACGAATAAGCAATAAACAATGAGAATGTCACGTGTGAAAATTGTTTATTAAATATTTACGAAACCTATATGTAAAACAAACGCTATTTTTCGTGTGGAAAATTTTAGTTTAGATTTCGATGTAAATAACGACAGAGACTCATATACACATGCATAAATAGATAGAATACATAATATATTATATATATTTGTACAAAAAAAACCGTTGACAATATTGAAATTAGAAAAGAAAATTGAAGCAGTAACAAAAGAATAACATAACTTATAGAATAGAAAACGCCGAATTACCCATTAGTAATAACCCTAAATAATTGGAGACAAAATATGCTGTATTAGCCGATATTTTGTATAGACGCAAGGAGAAATTTAGAAAGCGTTGTTGTCATAAATTGTTAATGTTACCTTTTTCGTTACAACAGACGAAATATTCGATCCGTATTTATTTCTTTATTGTCGATTTTGATACCGGAAAGGAGATATCAGGCTGTTGGACAGTGGAACTGTCAAAATTAACAATGATTAGACTGAAACTAGTATCGAATAGGGCGAAATACGTTAGGATTAAACTGAAGAAGAAGGGTAGGGAAAATAAGAGTTTAATAACAATCAATCTCGATCAATCAAAACTTATAATCAAGAAGAGTAACAAAATCGGAACAGTACAAACTAAGCGATTAGTTAATTAAGTAAGTAATTTATTCAAATACTATTGCGAAATATTGGCTTCATCTGTTTAAACGCACAAGAAACTTAAACGATAAAACGTGCTATCGGTAGCAACAACCTTTCCCATTGAAAGAAAACCTCTTCCATTAAGGCAGAAATTTCGTGCTCGAACTAAAATAGCATGTAGGAAAATACTTATATATAGAGAAAGAGGAATAACGAAATGTACGCCGCTGCTGGTGGTGCGTCACTGGCGAGCCGACAGGCACGCCAGAAGCAACGCCAGAACAAGAAAGCCCAACTACAAAAGACTCAGAAAGCTGGGGAGTTATCGGCGAAATTGCAGCCAGGGCAAAAATACTCGAACTACACCGACAAAGCCGTGCCGAAACTGTCGAGGGTCGAGAGGAACGCGTTGAAACCGCCCGCACCGCACGACAGGAGACACAGCACCTCTAATTACCTGAAAGAGCCGTCCAGGGCGAGGATAAGGGAGAGTCCTTCGATATGCATACCCGTACAGAACCATCTAAACCAGAAAGAGCCGGGACAACCCCTAACACCTCGAACCCTAGTCCAGAACACCTTGCCGATACCCCATTCCCCGTCCATCCAAAGCCAGCTACCACAAATAACTATACCGGAAGGCGACAAGTCGCTAGAGAGAAGATGCAGTTTCGTAAGGCAAGTGGAGGAGATGGAGAAATCCCAGGAGGGTGGCGTATTGGACCGTTGTAATCACATCTGCAATTTCGAGATACAGGAGAAAAGTTTGGATAAGAATGCCGGCTTGTATTCTGCGTACGATGCGTCGGCTTTTGGTAGTTTGGATTATCCATTTTCAGAGGTACTATGTTCAAATATTTGTTTGCAAAGCACTACAATTAATTACAATTTAACTAGGCAATTAAAACATGTATCTATATATTTCAATGCTCAAAATAGGTTGCGTAATTTACGCCTAGTGCTGCCCTTCAACTTAACGACAAACTTCCACTGGTTTTAAACTAACTAATGTGAGAACAAATTGTTTCTTGCCGGAGTTCCTTTATGATTTCTTGCATGCAAGAAGTACGTATAATTATCGCTCGTTACTAATAAGAGGGTCTTGTTCTATCCATTCCTTATTATAAACTAATTAGGGATATGGTTTTCATTGCAATTAATATTCATTGACGTTTTGTAAAGAACAATTCGATATAATATCATATGCCTGCTTTTAAAAATACGTATAATAAATACTATAAACTACGCCTTCTTTGATTACATACTTAGTTGGGAGTGGTAGATCAAAATAGGTGGTTAGGAGGAGGTCATAGTATCCACGTTGGCAAATGAAGTATGATAAATCAACCAGTTGTTGCATTTGTAAACAGGAAAACGTATATCTTTTACCATAAAATACAATGCTAAAACAATAACCAATAAAATGTCAAGTATCCTACACAAATTTTATTACGAAGTAACAATTGTTTCGCCACGCAGTGGCTTCTTCACTAAAAACTAACTAAAAACTAATAACTATAACTTTGTCGTTATTTTGCCAAATTTTGACGTCTTATAATTTTAACTAATTGTAATTTGCATATGTATATAGTTTCTTGTCAAAATTTGACGTACTTCAATTTTGACCAAAAAAGGACAAAGTTATATTATATTAGTTTTCAGTTTGTCTGAAGAAGTCACTGTGTGGTGAAACAATTGTTACTTTGTGAGGGGTACTTAACATTTTACTGGTTATTAATAATGGACCTTGACCAAGTGAAGGCCGAAAGTATTCAATTTCTAAAACAATACTTTGATAATGGATTTAACGCTTTAATACACCATTTAATGGGGCCTTCTAAAGTACTGCACCAGTGAAGTTGGTGCAACGTATATTAAATTTAATGTCTTCTGTATTAAAAATCAAAAAATTTCCTCGTAAAATTAAAAAGGAGGCTTCGTTTAACAGTAAAATCGGTACTTCGTTTATACATTTTTAACACCAGAGGAGATTAAATCTTAAAATTTACAAATCAGAAAAAATACAAACTGATATTTAATTCTCAACACATTTTCATCAGGGCTTGAAATTTTTAATTATAAAATCCTTACCTTAAATATAAGTCGAAGAACATAATATGTACTTATGTAAGTTGAAAGAAGAATAAAACGGTCTTATATATATTATATTCATCGACTCATTTAACGTAAAGATTTTATAATTAACAAATTCCAGCTCTAATGAAGACACTATTTGTATTGCAAATATTTGGCAAATAAAGAAATAATTTAATTATATATCAGCTCCTGCCACCTTTTGATAAATCCTTCGGATACACAGTGGAGTTATAGCCTTAAAATATCAGTTTATTAATTAGGATTATTCCCCTACCTTAAGAAATCTTAAATAGCAAAAGTATTACTTCAACTTTAATATTAAATTATTAATAAACTACTTTTGTCTTTCACTCCAACAATATTTGTTTAGTTATACTGAACTGATCCAAATCTGTCAGGTATAAACCCCCAAAACGTTTTAATAATGCATTTTGTGTTAGGAAACAAACCTATCTAGTAGTAATCCCAACTGACATCGGTAAACCAAAGCGTTTGTCAATCCGCGGTTCCCGCACTTCTAAAAAATTCATCAAAATTGTTATCCTCCAATTACAGGCGCTAAACGCTAAATTCCAACCTTCCTTTACATACCTACAGTATTTTGGAAAATAGTAGTGGACAAATTTATCAAGAAAGCTTTACATATTTATTTTTTATGGGATTATTTTCTAATTTATTCGGTAACTTTAACTAACTAGGACGCCATGAATATTTGTTTTAAAATAGACACTCCATTTGATACTCCATACGTAATTAATACCAGCAATTATATTTTCTATAGGTTTTCATCATTCACCAAGATCTTCATTATTGAAGCTATATAAAATAGCAATGCCTACATAGGCTATAGCTTTATAACAAACATTTACATTGCCTTTTTTGTAAAGTAATGTGAATATATTGTATAGAGGGTGTATAGAGTTGGTATTATTTTAATACCTTGGTAAGACGTTATAATTTTTCCAGATGTACGACTTGAATAGTTTTAAAAAAAACGTAACGTAGTCTAAGCTTGTATTGATAATAAAAAGGTAAAATGGTGCGTCAAACAAAGGTTGCTAATCACCAACATTTAGTGGATAACAAAGACGAATATTTAACCATTGCCGTAAAAAGCTTGAGTGATATAATCGATAAATTTTGGGAATATGGTTGCCCGCCTACTAAACAGACTGTTGTGCTTTTATATATTTGCTTTAAATATGTATCCTTGGTGTTTTATAGCCGGGAAACAACTGTTTGAAACGCATCTCTTTAGTGGTGGTAGTTAAATGGTAAATTTAGTAACAGATTTTAAAACCAGAGGTAAAATATATGAAACATGAAATATATGAAATTAATTTTGACCTTATATTTCTGTTTCGATATAGTGATATATTAACTGTAGCTAATTAATAAACTAGTTGCACGCATTCAATAAAATCAATACTATGCAATTGTAATACAATTATTTACTAATGAGAGTTGGAATTTACATAAGCAAACATAATGTTTTTTCTTCCTATTACTTTATTAGCATTTTAAGGATTTTCTAAAAATGAAAGTTTTACTCTTTAATAATTTAGTAATGTTCATTTGTACTTACACACTTGGCGTAGTCGTAATTAATAATTAAATAACAAAAGAAATTCAATATTTGACGAAAAAAACAAGCAAACATATTGGATTTTGATAAATGAGTTGTGGATTGATATGACGGGAGATTTTTCTCTGATTTCAGTTCGATGACGTAAAGCCGAATTATAACCAGAAAAACAAGCTAATGACTTCAATTTTAAATTGATGTGTTTCATCTGATATACGTTTACATCACAGAGTTGTTATGATTGATTTTTCCCAAACAATTAAATGGTTAATATAAGGTAGATATTTTAGTGCCTTACAGTAATCAAATTGTCGCTGTGTTTCACTTTAATATCAATATTTTTTTCATTTTAATTCATATTCCAGAATAGTTTATTAATAAAAATTAAATGAATAAATTTTATCAAAAAAGTTTTGCTTTTAATAAACGGTTTTGCGTGGATTTATTGAAGACGTGTATTAGACATTTATTAGAAACATTATTGAATAATGAGAGCAACAGCCAAGCTTATTAAGATTTGCACAATGCAAAGATTTTTATCTATACGCAGTTAAAAGGTAACTGTTTTTGGAAAATTTTCTTTTTCTTAATATTTGTACCATGTATTTTCAGTATATTTTAAGAAAGGAACTGTTTGTAAAGAACTATAATATATGAAATCAAATAAAAACATACATTTTATGTATAAAGAATTCAAATGTTGATACGGTAATCGTAACACCGTCTTCAGCCATTACATTAATCACATTTATTGTTGCCAAAACTGTATATAATAATAAACATGTTCTTGGTATCGTTCGACTGTGATAAGGTGCATTACCCAGAGCTATAAAAAAATTTCTGACAATTTATAATATACGCTGGAGTCGATTCTCTCCCGATAATCTGAACATAGATTTTTTGAATAATTATTCTTTTGCCTCTCCTAGAAGGGTTGTTTAATCCAATTGAAAGATCATTGAGATCATAATTTTATCCAGCGTAGGTGATTCGTTTTTAAAAAAAGAATGAATGAATTTTTTCGTCGAAGAGTGTACTTTCGTCAAATGTCCTCTGTGTTGAATTCGTAAAAGTTCCTTCTTCTTTACATCCCTTCAAAACACGGTACACAGTGCTTTCAGCAATTCATAAAACAAAATGTGGTTATACTTAACGTGAAATGAATGATTTATGTGTAGATGTAATTGCTACCTTTCACACTAGAACTGTAGTTTTCTTTTGTTCGTCGTCTTCTTTTAATTGCCTGAACGTGTATACCACCAACTGATTTTCTGAAATAGATAAATGACCGACAATTTACCGCATTTGCCGGGTGGAGAATGCATGCTTGTACCGACCCTCGGACCCATGTCAATCGTACACCGAGGGTAATGCCGGCAGTTTGTTGTGATATGGCCACAAAAATATCAGATTTAATTGGACGACGTCTCTCCTTTGAAGTGACGTCACTCCTCCTTGTTAAAAAATGAAGTGTAATGTGTATTTCAGGCGCTCAAGTAGTTATAAGGAATACCAACGTATTTCTTATATATTGCAAAATCGGTACGTATCGTGAGATTGAGGTATACTTGGTGATTAGCGGGACCAGCATACGTTGATGATTTATTATTTAAAAAAAGAAACATCAAACATTTAGATATTGACAAAGGTAAAGACATATAGAAGAAGAGGGAAATCGGTTAGTGAAAGGTTTTTACCATTCACTAAGTAGTACATAGCAGAAATGCTTTTCGGGTGTTGTCGCCTTGCAGTATTTATACTTGACGTTTCGCTGGACAGGCTGCCATCTTCTAAAGACTTTAGACATCTTCTTAAGAAGCTGACAGCATGTTCAGGAAAACCTCAAGTATGTATTAGTACTATAACGCACAACATCCGAAGAACGTTTTTACGAGTGAGAAAGCAAGAGCGAAATAGATCAACACTGTGGAATTACAATGAAAATCTTGTGTGAGGTATTTCCTACTCATTTAATTGTTGAAAATAGCAATTCGAATAGTTGTACAAGGTCGTCAGATATTACCATTCCAGATTTTTTCTTATGAAGTTTTCTGAAAAGTAATGTTCGTTCTTCAAAATCGAGAGATCTCGATGAACAGAAGAGAAACATTAGAAGGGAGGTTAATGATAGACCCAAGTAATTACAGTCATGTCTAGTTTCATTAAGCGTTTAGACAGACAACATTTCATAAATGGAACTCTCTTTCACGCACTTCAATAAACAGACTTTCTATGGTTCGTCTTTTTGCAATTGAATTGTTCAATCCTTTTTGGCAAATCCTATATTACTAGCCAGGTTGAAAACTCGGACTTCGAGTAACATCTTACATACGGGATATATTACATATAGCAACACATGAGCCCGTGCTTAATGCGCCATTTTCCACTATCGATAAATTGCAAATCACAATTGGTAATAGGGTCAGAGAATCGAGCCATTTCCCGTCTATAGTCATAAATACGGGTGCTTAAAAGTTCGACCATAAAATCGCGAAATTCATCGCTGGCCATTCAACTTTGCATCAACATTTGGCCGTCAAAAAAATTGTTCGCGTTGGATTCTACATAATTTGACAATCGGTCAAAAAAGGGCTCGTGTGGATTGGTAGAACGAAATGCCCCGACAATACGATCACGGTACTTCAAAACAGGTGACGAATCATAGATCTGTGCGTATGTCTTTCAAGGTGAGCCAAATCCAACAATAGTTGTTCGCGCACGAAGCACTTCGTAGCAAATACTCGCCTCTTCCTCCGGAAAAACCGGACATGTGGCATCTGTACCATTGGTGCAACATCGGACAGTCAATTCTGAATGGTACATAACCATTTGCTTGCCAAAAGTGTTCGGAAAAATAAGGGAAACCAATCGTCGAAGACGTAGCATTCTCCACCAGGACAATGCGAGCAAAGAGAGTTTTTGGCAACCGAAAAAGTTGAATTGATGGGTCATCCGTCGTACAGCCCTGATTTGGCACCCAATGACTTCTTTTTGTTTCCACACATCAAGCAAAAATTACCTTACTTTTTGCGGTGAACTTTTTTGTGGTTGAACTAGTATAAGATCTAAACCAAAAGCATGTTTATTATACAATAAATAACAATATCAAAAGTTTAGTACTTTTATTTATTTAAA
>JARFOC010090444.1:0-13597 GCA_031763485.1 Osmoderma eremita | reverse complement strand
TTATTTTCATATGTTAATTCATAATTCATAATATGTTAATAATCTGTTATAATATGTTAATATATTCCTCACAACCCATATTCTTTTTTTATGAATTAAAGAAATTGTTTATAGCGATTTTAAATCACATATAACAGTTCTGTAGGATTGTATTATTTATTTTCATTTGAGACAAACCAAGCCTACTGCGATTTCTAATACAAGAAATCTGTATTACGCGTATTAAAATAAAATCCCTCGTAACTTTTTGAGTATTCATATTAGGGCAAAAGTGTATTAGGGTTTTTAAATTAAATATTATATTGTCTTTCCAAATATTGAAAAATATACAGGGTGTTCAATTACAAAAAAACTAAATTTTAAATTATCTTAAAAACGCATGATTCAATTGCTTTTCTCTCAATTGCACCTTAATCAACACTGGAAACACTGAATCGTTGCTAATTTAACCGAATCTGTAGCATTAATATTAAGAAAGTTAGCAATAGTGCCCCGAAATTTTTGAACGCCCTCTATACAAACTTTTATGGGAGATAATTAAAAATATGTACTGAGCTTAAATTTTATGGGAAATAAGTAAATCAAAAGAATGGACTAATAACGGATACACGTTTTATTTGTTTTATTACCAATTTTCCCATTTATTGGCGGTATAGCAAAGGGTATAAAGTTGAGAACGCGACTGGCAACGTGGAAAACGTGGGAAAATGCGCCATTATGGCAAATACGGTTGACCCGTATTTGTCAAAGGTAAATGTCTTTGGTATCTGTATCGATTTGTGCTTTCATCAAAGACAGCTTCACTTTTTCTTATCTGCCTTTTGTTTTTCTTCTTCCAGGAAACTGGCGGACATTTCCAGGTCTACGAGAGGAGTCGTCGTTCTATTGACCGATCATAATATGGCCGGGAAAATCCTAGATTACGCCAAACGCCTCAACATGCTAGACGGCCACTTCGTTTGGTTATGGATTAATACCTCGAGTAACCAGAGGTACAAAAACTACACGGATGAATCGAATAGTGATAAAGAAGCTGCCGCCGCAAACGAGAAGCTCGAGGTATCGAGAGTTGAAAAGAGAAACGCCGAATCGTCCCGTTACAAACGCGATGACAACCTTTACCGCGATCATTTCCGTTATGAAATTAACGATATGCAGTTTAGATCTTTGTTAAAAAACGACCCTTTTCTCCTATTAACGAACGACCATCACCGTAGCAGTATCGAGGGTTCTTCTTATTTTTCCACTTCTTCTTCGCATCGTTCCTCATCTAGTTACTTAAGAACGCGTAGAGAAACCCATTCGAATGCTGAGACCGTGGAACATGCAAATGTAAATACCATTAAATTCGAAGAAAATATGGTGTTACCCCAAGGTCTATTAAGTTTAAGGCCTTTACCGGTTCGCGTTGATAGACAACTCGTTAAAGGTGCTGTTAGATTATTAGTGGCCGCGTTAGAGAGGGCTCTGTACGATATCCCTATATGGCTGATGGACAATTTGCAAAGGACACAGTTTTCGACTAGTTGTTGGAAGCGTTCCGGTCCTAGCGAGCAAAATTTTTCATTATACCTGGCCAGGTAAGTAAGTAAAACCTTTATTTTTTTATCACAAAGTTCAAGTAAGGAAATCAAATCGATATGCATCTGCATGCATTGATTTGATTTCGCTACAAGTTCGGGGTCAATTATCTTAAAAAAATTGTTTAATCCATGAACGCTTAAACATGTGCGCTGTATAGCAATTAGCAAATGAATATTAACATCCTGGTTAGAAAGTTCGAAATAGCCCAAATTTAAAGAAATAAAATTTAATCAATAACAAAGCAAAATGGAAATATTGATTCAATTAATAAAAGTATTATCCCGAGTTTCCATAGACAGGTATTTTAAAATATTTATTAGAATCCGCTTATGTTTACTAAAAAGTTTTCCGTTGGTCATTGAACTTTTAGCGTGAATAATGTTAATATTTTGAAGCACATGACACAGATACACAAGGTTAGAAATTCCCAAAATGCCAGATTATTTCAAGTATTCGTAAAGGAATATCTTACAAATTTCACGGCAATATAACAAAGAACTTACTAATACTACTCTAAATTTTTTTGCACATTCGGTTTAGCAGAAAACGATATCAGTTTGGCTTTATTGAATAAAGGACTCTGCATACCTTTATATTTTTCGGGCGTAGATTTAAAAACTCATTCAGGAACAGAAAAGCACTGTGAGCCTATCTATTTTCAACCTAATAATGGACAAGATTGTTAAAGAAGTTAGCGAAGGGGTTAACTTCTTTAACAACCTTGAATTTAGAATACAATGTGGGCACTAGAAAAATCAACACGGGGTGTCACGCAGATGAACTGCAACAGTAACTTTTTTTGTAGCAGGCATCTAAACGACAGAACGACGAAGGACAAAAGCTATGGCGATTAACAAAGAACTAACAAAATGTAAGGTCGCGGTAGAAATTTCAGCAATTGAACAAATAATGTGGTTTGGTGTAAAAATAACTTGGAGCAAAATTATCTAGTTACCATGACCAAGCTCAAGTTGATAAAGCTGCTGTTATTTCTATATGTTTGAGCTACAGAATTTGGGGAAGCAAGTACATGAGTACGGAAAGCAAGGTCAGAATATATAATTCTTGCAGAATGCCCAGTATAATTTATGGCATTGAAACAAGCGGCCGATCTCAACAAAACAAAAAAGCAGGTTGAGAACAGCAGAAATGTAAACTTGAAGAGAATTGCAAGAAACGAACCGATTAGGAAAAAATGCAACGTCGATGTTATAGTAACATGGGGAAGGCAGAGATTATACTGGCACCAACACACCAAAGGAATGTAACCCGGATTATTTCGTGGGGCTCTCGAGGTCAAACAATACCAAACAGGTGAAACGACAATTCACAGTCTGCTGCGAAACAATAGATGTCCAAACGTGTCCATACAATAACACTTGCTTTTTGTATGTCTTCCATTATGGTTTTCTTCATTCTTGCCCTTATGGTTTCATTCGTTATATGTTCGAGTCTAGACACACTTGCTGATCTCCTGCGATTTATATTGCGATAATGTTTTCTTTTAAGAGCTTGCTTATTTTTCATATTTCAGAATCGTGTATTAGCGTACTTTTTACGGTTGCTTCACTATACGGAGTTTTGTTCTTCGGGTAATGTTCTACTGCCAAAGGATGGAGTTTAAGGTTCCCTATGATTTTTCTTGTGTTGTTCACCCTGTTCATGGTCATCCCATCCCTTTTGCTCGCGTTATCAGAAACGGCTCCTAAATAAGTGCAGATTTTTACGTGATTTAGTTTCTCCCCGTTATCCATACTCTATTCCCGCCCTCAACGCATAGATATTCACATTTCCTTGTGTTAGTTCTTAGTACCCATTTTCCATATTCTTGTGGTGATATATTCCCAATCTTCTCTATCCTTTGCTATGACAGATTGGTCATCTGCATAATGCAACCTGTACAACGTTTTGTCGTTTATGAGGATCCTCATTGTGCAGTAATTCCTCCGCTACTGTGTAAGGGCTGAGTCCCTATATATGTTAAATAAGACGTACTGCAACCTTGGATTAATCCATTAGTTATTAGAAAGTTCCGCGTTAAGGTGTTCCCTGTTCGTACTGCGGAATTAGCTCCCGTATGTAGGTTTCTCGTCGCCATTATTACTGTTATGCTTAATGCTGTGTTCTCTAGCTCGTAGGATAGTTTTGATGTTGGTACATTGTCATGAGCATCTATAAACATAAGATCCATTCTTTTTTGAATGAGTTGTGTCACGGTAAACAGGTTATCCACCGTTGATATTCTGGCCCTAAATTGTTCCTCTGATTCTTTGTAATCCTTCACTATTAAACCAGTCAGAAGTGTCCCATATGCTTTTAACCAACGGATCTATTTAGTTTTGGATACTATCTCTGCTGTTATTCGTTTTATCCAGCTCCACTTGCCTACGTCCGGAATAGTCACGTGTCAATTTGTTTTCAAGTTTCCCTTAAAGGTCGAGAAGTTAATACGGTCTTGATATTACCTCCTTCAGTAATATTTCACAAATATTTTGTGTTTCACACCGTCTGGTAAATATTTTAAAATTAGCTCGAATACAATTTAACTTGAAGATTAACAATAGCTTTTGTAGTGTGCCTTTGTATGCTGCAACATTCTGGATATCAACTTTTAGGTCAAATACAGAACGTATATAATATAGTCTACAATTTCTTAGTAAAACAAACTTGCCAACTAGGTATCCTATCTTGCAACGACTGGTGTAGATGCCAAAACCAGGTTAGGTTTTTCATACGGTCGTTTTTTGAGATGACATGAAATATTCTTAGCAAAAATCTTAAAAGTTCCACATCGCTCAAATATAAGCAAACTTTATATGTGTTGCAATTCATGGAGTAAAAGTGACGTTTATAAATTTTAAGCAGGCCTTCATTTTTTTTAGTTTTTTTTTTAATTAAGGACAACAACGGAACTAACACAACATATTGTCCACCTAGTATGTACAAAATAGGAAAAGAGCAAAAAAGAATACAATTCTAACATAACAAACAGAATCTGTCATATGTCTTATAAATGACATTTATATGAATTTAAATTATTTATTATATGAGATAATATTATCCATAGCTTAGACACATAAATGAAAATGGAAAAAGGAAAGAAAATAGAACTAGACCTTGATATTGAAGTGAAATTATATAGTAGTATTAAATAAAATGAAATACATTAATTAATGGAATATATCGACAGGACGCCAATCATTCTACACACGCGACAGCCTCCAGACCGGTGAATTCATGGCACTGTTTGCATGTGAGTGTAAAATATATAAATTATTGTCTCGAGTGTGGTACGCAGGCACATTCAATTTAATAAAGATCAATTAATTCCGAGCAGTTGACGACTCCATTAATGATCTTATGAAGCATGGTGAGATCTGCTGCCAACCTGCACTTCTCCAGTAGCATCATATTGTAAAATGAAAGATTATTCGTGTAAAATTGAAAAGACGGAAGATTGTTCTTTTCGTTTAAATAACTAAGAAATCGTTTTTGGATGGACTCCAGGCGATGCATATAAGACACATACCGCGGATTCCACACCGCTGAACAGTAACCTAAGCTGGACAGAACATATGCGTTGTATATAGAAATCACACTCCTGACATTATTAAAATTCTGTCTAAATATGAATCTCAGCATCTTGTATGGCTTTTTACATATATAATCTATAGGTATGCAAATCGAAGATTAACTGTCCGTTCACCCAGGTCTCTCACAGACGCCGCTGCAGTTATATCATGACCTGAAAACCCATACGCGCAGTCAATCCTATTTTTATTTCCGGTGAATGAAATCTTGTGGCGTTTATTAAAATTTAAGAATAAGTTATTTCTTAAACAGAAGTTAAATTTCGACCATTTAAAACAACTACCAATATTATTAATGTACATCAAAAACAATGGAGGACCTAGATGCAACCCCTGCGGCACCTCCGAAGAAACCGGCGACAAGCCCGACACATACCCGTTCAATCTCACCGCCTGCGACCTGTTCTGAACGTAACTGCGGAGTGGCTCTATCAGAATCTATCAGAAGAGATAAACTAATAATAGCGATGAGGTAACTACCTACTTTACCAGCAAAACGAAGAGAACTTACCATAACTATTAAATCAAGTAAAATGTCTGCTAAAACCACACAAGGAGAAACAAAGTAGTTTGAGGTGAACAAAAGCGTCAAAGTCAAGTGATGCTGAGAGTACATACTATCCGCGTTACTATTCAATATATCTAGGGAAAAAAAGAAATATTGGTTCATTTAGAACAAAAGCTGACAGATAATAGCCTATGCAGACCACATAGTAATCGTGGCGAAAAGATAAGAAATTATGAAAAGAATATTTGAAGAAATTGTTACGTAGTGAAAGTCAAAATTAAGTCTAAAAGTAAACCAAGTTAGAAAACAAAATTATGAACATTATGTGTGGAGTGTTTGTTAACTGTGTAAACACCGAAGGTAATCTGCCGCTGCCAGGTTTTATACTAATCTTGTTTATTTGTAATGGTTGCGTTGGAAATAGCACAAACTAAAATTTAATCTTCAATTGCCCGTTCACAGGCGATTTTCCTGTAAAATTTTTATTCAATGAGCTGGTTCTTTAAATTTTATGCGTTTAGCTATTCAAAAGCCGGTTTAATGGGCAATGTATTAAATTAATGTAATTTCAGTAATAAAATTATTTATCTTTCCCCTATTCAATTTGTATACGTAGAAATTTGATTATATTATTATTTGGTGATATAAATAGATAAATGTCATATAGATGGATATAAATAGAATTTGTTTGGAATGTATTATTTATCATTTAGGGAAAATTATAGGCTGTCATTAGTACATCCATTTATTGGGGAAACCCATTTACAAGACTGTTAGGGTTAAAATGGTAGTTAACAATACATCAAACAGAATGCGCATTGTACATTGTAAAACATCTACTATGTGCAAATTTCTACTAAACGCTTCAAAACTGTAAACGTAGATGTGTTTATCTCTGAAAAGACTCTTATTTGCATATCTACTACGAGGGAGTACGTATGTGTTTCAACTATAAATTAAAATTACTGTTAAAAATGAAACTACAGCAAGACAAATACTATCATCTCATCGCAGCCAAAGTTTATCTTCCGCCCATTTTTTTCCAATAGCGTTACCCATACATGGATACTGACTAAATTAGCAGGTATAGAACACCAAGTGAATTAATTACAGTACAAGAACGGGAAGACCAAAGTATGTGTGCATTATCAGTAAAGTAAACATTTCTCTCCTGAAACAAACTCACCCCTTGTGTATACAAAGGATCTACATGTTACCCTTTAAATTTAATTAAAACGTTTTTTTTTCTCTGCTCCCATGTTTCAATTGTAATTGTACAAAAAAAATTCGTTGAAAATTATCTGCGTGTATTTTATCATAAAATGGCAGTGTTACTCTCAACTGCGTACAGTGTCAGACAAAAGTGAAGCAACGAACTATTCTTTGTTAATACTTTTGTAAAAACGCCAAAACACCACAAAGATGCCTTATCATTTTTACCCACCTGAAATATCAGGTAAAAATACACAACATATGTCATTGTTCCGCCTAATCACGTGCAGATTCTTTTATTTACAACTTGTTCAATATTAGTTCATTTTAAGCGCGACGCAAGTAGAGCAACATTCATAGTTTATACCAAATTATATTCATTTTACAACCTGACAGTACTCTAAAGAGTATATTAACTAATAGAAATATGCCAAAAGGCATTCCAATAATAACTGAATTAAAGGCAAAAGCAGTTACTGCATATTGGAGAAATATTGCAAGAAGATCTGAAATAAAACGTTACAACGTATCAAAAATAATAAAAAACTACAAGGATAGGGACATGTAGAAACTATTTCGACACCCGGGCGTCCTAGGAAAACGTCCTTTATTACTGATAGACTAATAGTGAGTACTAGTAGAAATGATCTATGGAAGTCTACACGGCAAAGAAAGGCTGATATTAATAATTTAAATGTTAGTAGCAGAACCATTCAAAGAAGATTAGTAGAGGCTCGAGTATTTTCAAGAAGACCGGCAAAGAAATCGCTTGTTAGTAAGAAAAATAGAAACGCGCGACTAGAATATGCTAGACAGCATATTACGTGGACGGCAAATGATAGAAAAAAGTGCTTTTCAGTGACGAAAGCAAATTTTAATTTATTTAAATCAGACGGTGGTGGTGGGGTTATGATTTGGGGATGTTTTCCGCATACAGTATGGGGCCACTGCACTTCATAGAAGGCATCATGGATCGTGGTTATTATCGAGATATATTAGAAGATGTTATATTGTCTTATGCAGTGTGGCAAATACCTCTGAGGTTGATATCCCAGCACGATAACGATCAAAAACACTCTTCAAATTTGGTGAAAGAGTGGGGTTCGTGCAAAATAATATTTGCGTCATGATGGCCAGTCCAATCTCCCGACTTAAATCCCATAGAGCATCTATGGGAAGAGGTCGAGAGACGTATTCTTGGCTGCACATATCGCAATAAGGCTGAACTTGCCGAAAACATTGAATGAGTTTGGAAAAATTGGATGGTGCTGTTATTGAAAAGTCTTTTGCCTCAATGCCTAAATAATAAAGAGTGTGAAGTTACATTCGCGCAAATATTCGAAATTGCACAAGCACGTGAAGCGGCAGAAAAAGAATATAACGCTGTAATGGCTTAAACATCAATAAAATTAAAACAAAAAGAAACATGTAAATAAACATAAATTGCAACCGACGAATAGTAGTACCTTTCTTATAGATAATAAACAATGCAAACGATGCGGTAAATATAAACATTTTAATAACAGGTGTGCAGCATACAGTCATATTTGTAAAGAATGTAACATAAAAGGACATTTCCAAAAATTATGTATAAAAACAGGCAAAGCTCAATTAAACTCATTTAGCAAAAGCGACAGCCAATTTAAATCAAAGGACCATACAACCAATCGAAGAATACACAAAATGAAAAGTGACGATACAGGCGACAGTGATTACGAATATATTTTCAAAACATCACCAGCATCACGCGGTAAGAAAATTAATGTAAAAATCTTACTTTATTATCAACTACGAAATATGGAACAAAATCGGAAAAACCACCACTAACAAAGCCTCCAAAACTTAAAGCACATAGTAATTTTAAACTGCAACCAAGGGGGAAAACTGATGTAAACGTAACAAATAGACGAGAGCACAAAAAAACTTCCGATTGTTGTCATAGATGGCGCAGAGCCAACGTTATTTGGGTTAACATGGAGTGAAGCTCTAATATGCCTTGTCCAGAACAAGTATATTCAATTAGTAGGAACAAACAAGAACAAAATATGTCAAAGATAGCGAACGATGAGCAGGTTGAGAAAATTATTCAAGATAACGTTGAATTGTTTGATAAGTATGTAGGCAAAATCAAAAATTATAAGGTCAAATTCCATATTAACGAAAAACGCGAAGCTTATCCATGTCGCAGCACGACCAATTAAATTTGGAATAAAAGAAACGTTTAAGTGGAGCTGGAACGCCTCACCAAAGAAGGAATCATTTCTCCGGTAGACCCCAACGAAACACCGATAGAATTGGCTACACCAACGGTGAATATACCTAAGAAAGATGGGAGTATACGAATTTGTGGTGAGTTTCGTACTAGAATTAATTCTGTCCTTATCACAGAGAACCATCCAGTATCACCTTTTGACCAACTGCGGCGTCAACTAGCAAACGGGTTAAGTTACTCAAAGATTGACCTTGAGGATGCATGTTTGCAATTCGAAATGGACGAAGCCTCATGAAAGTGCTTAATAATCTCAACTTACAAGGGTTATTTCCAATATAATCGACTACCATTTGGAATTGTAAATGTACCAGCAACCTTCTGTCGATTTCTAGAAAATTTATTGGATGGAATCACCAATGTAGCAGTTTATTTTGACGACATCGCAGTAACGGGACAAACGTATGAACAACTTCGCAGAAGCACCGGAAGTCGGAAGATTCCCAGCCGATACAGTGAATAGGATAATTACCTCTTAAGGCGAGAGGAAATGAACCGTATTTGATGGGTTCGTTGAGCTACGCGCAAGCGTGGCATATAATATAGATAGAGTCAGTTAACAATAACGTTCGTCATCTACTAAGATATATACCTAGTTTTTTCATTAAACGTTTTATATGGTGTTAACGTATTTATTGCCTATGCTAGCTTCCACACCATCTCATATAAACACAACAACTGCGATGTGCATAAGCTGTTTGTCTTACATCGATGCGTTATGCCACACGCTTACAAAAATTCGCTTTGCTTTAAGATCCTTGAAGAAATCATCAATTTTATCGCTAACATGCGCTGTGGAATAGTAGATACATTGCGGGCCTTCGTCTGAATGCCAACGAATATTTGTTACCCAAGAATGGAGCATTAAGAATAATATTTAAATCATAGAATACCCAATCTTGCTAGACAATTTTCAAAGCACACAAACTTCTGACGCTCTTTGACATATATGTCCAGGATGTGCTTTGTTGTGTTTTCAAATATAAAACATATTTTTCCGAATCTAACATCTTGCATAATGTTAATAGAAGACAAATAGACTATTTACTATTTGCAGAACACAGAACGGCATTGTTTCAAAAAGGTTTCATTATCTTGGGTGTTGTTTCTACAATAAACTCCGGTAAAATATTAAACTATCGCCTAATACTGACTGTTGTTTCAAAAAAGCAGTGAAACAGCGTTTACTGGCGTTAAATTGTTAGCATATAACATAATTCCTCAATAATTAGTGCCAAAATTACTACTAGAACGTGATTTTTAAAAATATAAATGAAAGTTTTCTGTATTTTACATATAATATACTCTAAATATAAACATAAACTAGTTATTATATCTATATGTAATTGTCTAAATCCAATTATAGAATTTAGGCTACTTAGTTGTTTATTAGAATCATCTTGAAAGAGAAATATTACAGATATAAATAACCAAAACATTCATTTCGTATTTTTCTTCTATGTTCGTTACTAACATCTAACACCAGTCACACAGATAAGTGTTAGCAGTAATGAAGACAAAGCGATACTTTTTCTGCCCTTTTTCCGCGTGAAATCCCTAGAGTACGCTTCCATTTCCCTTTCCTTTTACATAGTATATACATAATGCAAACATTCATTCGACTTGAGCCTTTCCGAATTTCTCCAGCGTGAAATGACGGAAACGTCACGCGGAATACAAAAGCCGATCGATTCTTATCATATCTAGAACAGTACGCGTCGCTTTCGTGTAGTTTGATATGGAATTAAGACACCCATATGAGAATGTAGGTATATTGAAACAAAAATTGATCTACAAGAAGTAATACCCGAAATTGATTTTGTTATGGTCTTTCTGCCCTTCCCTTTTTACGACCGTATATCTTTTCATTCATTTCGATTAACTTTTGGTGAATGGGAAAAATGATAACAAGGTTTCTTTACATTAGACGAATACTCGGGAATTTCAAAAGTTTAAAAACGATGTTTGGACCAAGAGTCTTACCAATTAAAATTCGCGCCCATAATAATAGGATGGATTGCTTTGCATTTGGTTTTAGCAAGAACCAAGTACAGATTAGCTATAAGACAAATTTATTTAACTTTGCGATGCTTAATTTGAGAAATTGCTATAATGTCTATAACTAGTGTTTTTATTTTTGAAAATGAAGACCATTCTTTCTTTCGGCAATCGAAACCCATGAATTTATTTTGATTATTCAAAATAATTCTTTTACGGTTTGTCATAACTTTGCCTTGAAAATCCGTAATAGTTTGCAATAGGCTTCATAGCAGAATCTACTTAGGAACTATGGCATGTCACTCACACCCAACAAATTTTTAAAACACTCCAAACAGCAAAATATGCGGTATATTTATGCCATGTGGAGTCTTGTTAAGTGTGGACTTTACAGCACCTAGGAACTATTTGTTTAAATATCTTGCGGGGTAGGAGAAGTAGCCCCTAGAAAGGTACGGACAAACGCAATATCAAAGTCGTTACAATTTTAAATGTAGCTACTTGTAGAATGAGTGTGAATAGAAGCAACACATACTTCAAATAAAAAAAAATATTTTCTCTTGCAAAAATAGCTTCCATTGATCAAAAATTATCCTAAAACGCTGAATATAGGCATTGGTTTATTTTTCCAGACAATTTTCAATTTGAGCTATTTGCCATGTAAAAGACAAGAGCAGATTGACACTATCGACTCTCAAATTTTGGGACAACTTCCAGTCCCGTAAAAGCTGTTACCTGTTTCAAAGTTATGAAAACGACAATTCTATTTCGTTTCTTAAATAAAATAATAAAATACTCGCTGCTCGTTATGGTTTGAATATTGTAACACCACGAAAGTTAAACAAAAACGTGTATTTTGTTTCTATGGGTCCTATGGCCAAATACCAAAAAAATATAAAAATGCTCCATTTTGCTCGATGAGATGTGGAAATATCCGTCCTGTTTCGCTGAGGATTTTGAGCCCATTGTCGAACTTTTAACCCTATTCACGCGCCTGTTACGGGAGGAAAATATGAATTTTTTTAAAGGAAGCCTGTATATTATACACTTGACGGTCTATCTTTGACGAGGGCTTACCGATTAATAGCGGTTCAAGATATCTGTAACCGGTTTCCAGATATTGGTGGTTTTACCTCGAGATGTTACCCACAAGGAAATACGTGTGTCGATCACGAATTTATCGGTAAAAAGCGCATCTCGGAGTAGGTATGATAATAATAATAATCTGTATTTTCCAACAGAGAATTCCATATAAAGGACACAAAGAAAAATAAATATAGTAACTTACAGTGTACAGAAAATAGACTTAAACTTATCTAGCTAAAATATAAAATGTTTGCAAAATTTACTTAACAAAAATAGTTAGAAAATTGACAAACATTGTTTAACTAATTTCAACAAGAAACTATTACATAAAAGAAAGAAAAGAGGACGTTAAACGTTTAGATTAAAAGGAACAGAAAGTAGTACATTAAAATTTTTATACATATGCGACAGCGGAGCCTTGCATAGGATATTGGTGCGAGTTTCAGAAATTGGAAGCGGCCGATGACCTTGAACTTTGGCGGGGTACACTAAATTCTATTAAATTAAGAAGAGGGGGTGAGTCATTGTTTTGACAAACTAAATTTGTAAGAAATTTAACACTAGCTTCATATCTTCGTTGCGACAGTGAAAGAATGTTATGTCTGTCAAGCAAACTAATCAGTACCACGAATTGGATAAGCTCCATCAATCTTAAAGGAAATATATTTCAAAAACCTTTTTTGAACGCGCCCAATGTCAATAAATTAGTAAAATTTCTGCATGATCATATAATGAAACTAAATGTTTTAGAAGCGAAGGAAGATACATGGGCAATGTGAGAGGAGAATGTTAAACGGGCAAGGTCTTTGAATTGAGTTACTTTGAGAATATCAGAGTTAGATGCAGTATCGTGGAAAGTAAGAAGCTTAGAACTTCTGGTGAAAGACATCACAGCACATTTGTTGATATTTAGGAAGATTTGGTTGGCAGTACACCATTCACTAATAGTGTTAATGTCCTTTGCAACGCCTGGCAATCATCTATAGACGTACGGTTGCGTACGATGACGCTAAGTCAAGATGAAATATCAAACTCTTTCCGTAATAAACTCACTGTGTTGTCACTTATGGCTGCCGAGATGCAAATGGAAAAATAGCCACCATGCACCCTAAAAGGAAGATACAAGTCGAAACGTGGTTCGTTTCAGAGATATTTGTTTAAAAAGAAATTTTGTTTTTATATTATATAAAGCACAACTATTTCAGATACAACATAAATAAAATAGGATACGGTGGCTTAAAATAGTAAAAAATAAAAAATACCCTTACCACTGTTATTCAGTGTTATTCAAGTGGTGTTCTGTGTGGTGCAAATCTCCCAGAGTGCGACGTCTAACATTATCTTCCTTCG
>JARFOC010090433.1:0-13598 GCA_031763485.1 Osmoderma eremita | reverse complement strand
GTCAATTTGACATGAACAACAGAACCTAAGTTTATAAATATTATTATTATTTAAAATTCATTTGAAATTATTTTATTGGTATTTTGAAACATAGCAATATATATTTTGTTTAAAAATCTTGATTGCATAAAATTTCGTGAAGAAAGCACCAGTTGACGCTTCGCTGGCATAACGAATCTGAGCCACCAAACAAACCTGGAATTTTTAGATAGTTAATTGATTTGATGGCCAGCATGGATAGACCAATTTAGGAGCATGTTGAAACCGATAATGCTTTTAAGAGCACATAAAAGACAATTCAAAAATGAACAGCTGGATTGTATGTTAGAGTTTTTCATTAATTTATATAGTTATTGTTTGTGCAGCTCGTATCCCTTAAAACTTACGTGCCACCACTGGTTTTTCGATTATTTTAGATATTAGTAGTAGTAGATCGTGAGCTTTTAAAAAGAACACAATAATTATGGCATCGCAAAAGAAAATCACAAAGATTAAGACATCGCTTATATAGCAGGCACCCTATATTTCCCGCAGAAATTGTATCTTAAAAAGCAATTTACCAACGCTTATACAAGACAGTTCTTAATCAAAGTTATTCCGCATTAGCTTCAATATGCATGCTCCAGTTCAGCATGAAAATATTCATCTTCTAAAAACATTCGTGTCTCAATTTTCATGGCAGGGTAGTACTTCAGATTCAAAAAAAGAAATAGAAAATTACATATTCACAGGTTTATCTAGAAATAATGGTTGCTGTAGAGATACATAAGTTTCTGATTTAATAGCTAATATAACGTTTACGACAAAATGAATAAAACAAAAATAACTGAATTTGGTTCAAGTAGTTGTGCATGTGTCCTGTACGCGAAAAGTAGAAATTTTGAAGAAAGAAATATCCATGTTTGGCAAAACATGTATTATTTTTTTGTCAGATATTTTTCAGATAGCGTAAACTACCTTTATTATTCATATTGTTTATAAATGATTTACTAACCTCTCTTCCATGCTGTGCCCTGGGTTATGCGATGACCTTAAAGTATTCACCAGTATTGACAACGATCATGGTGTTTCACTATTGCAAAGAAGTCTTCAAGTTATTGCGAACTGGTCTAATGAGAATAATTTAACAAGTGTTTACTTTATGTCCTTTACTCGTAAAACCAGGCCATTTCCATCTATCTACGCATTGAATGATCGTATTCTGGACCGAACCGATATCATTAAAGATCTGGACGTTACTTTTGATACTCATTTAACGTTCAATCTTGTGCACATGCACATTTGTAATTCTGCTTCTAGGACACTCGGATTTATTATTCGATCTTGTAAAGCTTTTAACAACCCAAATCTCATAAAGATAAAATCAAAATGCATGTAACGTTCTCGTTTGAAGATCTAACATGACATCGGAATGTTTGAAACAAATAAAACAGCATCGGGTAGTTTTAATAAATTACTCATGATTTAATTTATCATACACTGCATTGTATACAACATTATAGGTTAAATTGGGTTCATCATCAGGCATGGCTTCGTAAATGTGCTCTCTTCCATCACGTCTAACTCTTCTTTTACGCTTACTTACCCTAGAAAAATGTTTTAGCTTACTGTACCTACCGTTGTAGTAATTTGAAAGTTTCCTTACCTATAGTATACTACACCAAATATTACAGCAAGGAATAATATCACTAATAGTGAATATCCAATTATAGATCCTACTGAAATTGTGTTTGTTTGTTCTCCTTCATCGTATTTATCAGTGATGTTTGATAAAGCAAAGTTATTGCTGTGATATGTCATAATATGGTAAACTTCTCGGAAAGTATTGTTGAAGATGAAGTTAAAACAATAGCTAACGTTTGGTATCAAAGCTTTATTTACAGCTGTGCTGTTCAAAGCGTCCACAAACGTTGTAACTTTGTCGCCAATAGTTATATCTGTCACGTTTTCATGCGACAGCTACAAAATTTAACAGGTGCAGGTGATTATTAGGAAGAATGGTCACTTTATTCAAATTACCTTCCAAGCGCCAGCTAGCCAACTTTTTATATTCGGCCGGCATAACATTTCTTGAAATGTAGGCGTCACATCTGGTAATATACTTGCTTCTTCGCTATTATTGCTTTGTACTACTACTAGGACGATGCTGGATTTTAATCGAAAATCAAGTTTAGGTACGCGAAATGTCACAGAATCTCTATCCGTTCCCAGAATTTTGGGTTTCTGGTCGATATGCTGGCCCAAATGATCAATTTTTACTTCTGTAGTCACGTATGTACTTTTATAATAGTTAAAAGCATATATGGACAGATTGTATGTTTTTGAATAGGGTAATTCTGTCACCTGAAAGATGGTTTGTAATTTTTTTTTTCATCGAGGAACATCCATTAAACTTACAACGTGCCAATATGCAGGAAAATATTTCCCACCTTCAATTAGAACTCTGTCGCTGAAAATCTCCTCCTCCTGTAGTAGAATTCCAAAGCCTCTTATGATACCTCGTTGATCAAACGGATGTACCCAGGAAATATTCAAATTGCAAAAGTCTGTTTCTGCACTGCAATTTATCACGCTGTAAGATAAGTTCGTAGGTGCTCCTGGAGCTATGTAACAAAATCAACTGATTATATTAATGCTTGTATGTCCTCTCTAAATTCTGCTTACCGATTTGAGACGTTTTTTTCAGAATTTCAACCTCTTTGCCGAATGTGTTAGTGTTGTTATTTTTTATGCTAATTGTAAATTTGTACTCAACATTTTTAGTTAGGTTAATAATTACTGCGCAGTAGAATTCTTTCCACAGATCGCAATGGGTTATATCTGAAATATTCTGCTTGTTTCTTCGTAAAAGTTGGCTGGATCCAGAGATTTGGACGAATATTGGAACACCATTTGATTTCCTTGGGAGTTTGTATCGAAATGACGCGGATGTTTCGCTGATTTCGTATAATTCGACATCTTCTAATGGTGGAGCAACTAAAATCACAGGAATTATTTACCTAATAACCAAAAATTTTCAAAAATTACCATCGGGTCTTGTCGTAAAATTGTAATAAGTTATTGTTCGCAACGCTGGATTGTCAAGAGCTGTAATAGTCCTAGCTGTTTGTACAGAGAGGGTATAATTTGTATGGGGTTCCAAATTTTTCCAAGTGTACACATTGTTATCAACTAATGTCTGTGGCTTGGACTGCTGCACCATATCTAATCTATAAGCTATTGGTCCGAATGAAATGTTGCACTTTGGCAAAGAGATACTTATTGCAGCTTCTCTTACTTTTGGTCTAATGTAAATGGTAAGTATTTCACGTGCAGTTGGTTTATCTGCAAAAAGAAAAAGACATATGCTCGTTGTTCGTGTTATTAAACTTACTATGTTTACCAATATGTATCGTATTCATGGAGAGTGATTTATTCACACCAAACACGGGATCCACGAATGTAACATCGTAGTGGGTATAGGGTATGAGATTTTGAATGAGTACTCCTTTTTCTTTGGGTTTGACCACGATCCAGCCATTCGACCTCAAACGCTGGATGTTTTTGAATGGCGAAGTGGTATCTCTGCTGCAAATATCGCTACCCTTGAAAGACGTTGTAGTAGTCGAAGTATTAGTAAAGTTTTTGAGTTTATCTCACCTTGTAATTGATGATAAATGGTTGCGAAGATGGTATCCAGTGCAACTGGATCGATGTCGTACTTGGAGAGTTGGTTACAATTGGCAAACCTAAATCAATAAGTACATAAATTATCAGTGGCATTTGAAAGTTTAAGCGGAAAAAAGTTGTGATTATGGGTTTAAGTAAAATTGTAGTCGGATTTAGTTCCTCGTCCATACTTTAGTTACTTAAGGGAATGTAACATTTTAAACGCCGCTGAACTACTTATCGTAATATTTACCGCAATTCTTACCAAGGCGTATTAGGGCGAGAACACGGCCTCCTTAGTTCATATGCATTCATTGCTATTCGCATTTCGACGAGCGCGATCTGTCCATCTTTTGCGAATCTCTATGATCAAATTTCGACGTCATGCCATTCCACCCGAGTCACGCGGCCACATCCAGCGAATGATAATGCGCGACGCGTAAGATCGAGAATTCATTGGCTAATTGAAAAGCTCGGTGGCGCCACCCTTAGATCGTTTGAATTAGATGAAGTTACCCACCCCATCTCTGCGAAGTTAGCCGCAAGCCAGCACTTCTGGACAAAATCTTTAAAGTAAGTAGCGTATTTTGAACGACGAAATATTCTGTTAAGCAGCAGAATCGGCGCCGTAGGTTTATTTCTTTTCTCGGCCTCATCACCGATTTCGTTTATGTTTTTTTAAACAAGTAAGCCTAGCAGGAAGTATCAATATTGAGATATCTATGATGTAATATCTGCTTACCTGCAGTTGACATTAACTCCGGCTTAGGTCTCCATTTCGGAAATTCTAGAGAATGGCACGAAAAACTTGGATTTTTAATCTCTATATTTTTACTAAATTCGCTCTTCACCAAACTTCTTATCTTAAATTCTAAAACTCCGTTTGTCTACTACATTTTGTGGTTACATTCTTGTCTCACACACTTACCAGTTTGGATGCATGTTCTAACGTTATCTATGGCCCAAAACCGATCTATTGCGTCGCTGTTCGTTTTTATAAATAACGGCACTGTACTTTCAGTGAGGTTTTCTATAACTATCTTAATATGTGTCCATTCATAAGATATCTTTTCCTAGAATTGGTACTTAATTACCAATACGAATACAGGTTTTATTGACTTACTTTATGCTCAGAATTTAACTCAAATACTATTTCTTTATCAATGCCTACGGTTTTATAGAAATAAATAGAGCAATTTTTGCACATCATTAAGTACATGGATAAGCATAATGTTGAACTGGTAACATTCATTGGTGGCCCAAATTCAGTATACTGAGAGCTATTGGTTGATAAGAAGTGGTCTGAAAATGCACAATATGAAAAGCTACCCGTATGATTATTAGATAATCACCTACTCTTATGTATTTTCCACAGAGCTGGTTCAGAACTGTTAACTAACAGATATAAAATACTGTGCTTTACGACAGGAAGTTCGGGTAAGTGCAAGCCGTCTTTATTAATTTCTCCAAGTTGTATTCTACCATCGCTAGATAAAAACAAATTAAAATGTTTCCATTCGTCGATTGAAATAAGTGGAAATTCACTCTGAAACAAAAAATGTTACTTTTCTTTGGTTGAGAAATGTAAAGTAAAAGTCAACCTTATATACATCATATTTAGTTCCTGAATTCTCTATGTAAATGTTCTTCTTTGTATGGCTCCCTAATATTATTTTATAACATGGATAAGACTCTGGATTAAATCCTTCGCACAGCAATATATCTACAGAATTGGCGGATCGTATGGATATACCGATCTCAGAGTTTGTAGGTATTTCCACTCTATACTCGCCGATTTTGACTTTATTGGTAACTAGATACGTTCTAATATCTGCGCAATGTAGATAGTTGATTGGTGTAATTCGTTAGTGATATACGCCGTGTCGAAAGCTAAATATTCACCAATACTAATTCCGTTATTATTGTAGCTATCAAGTTAGTTAAATTAGCAAATTAGTGGCATTCGGTGTACTGATTGAGATGCTGAAAACAGCTTGTTGTTGGAGATAGAGGGTTGGTTTAAATTTGGAAAAGTTGCTAAATTTTGTGTTTGTTATGAACCAGAAGAAAAAATGAACCTGCGACAAATGACGTTCGAGATCTTTTTAAAAAACGAAAAAATCTCATTTTCTTCTTTTATCTCTAGTGCTTTTATTTTGGCCGTACAGGGAAAAACTAAAAACACATTCTCAAGGTCACTTTTGGTCTTCTATCTCATGGTGTACACAAAATGTTAATACGACGTTTCGATTCTTTCTGGCCATCATCAATTTCCTTATTATTATATCGACGCCATATTGGATTCTGACACCGTCAAAAAGATTTCTTCAACCATGATTTCAACCATGTATAACATGTTGGCACAATTTTTTGATATGATGATTTTATTGACCCAGATTACATTTTAATATCAAATAAGGTACCCATGAAATTTAAAACTGTCAAGCGTTTCAATTATCGTTCATTAGTAATAGAAAAATGTCATACACCGACAGGGAGAAACGAGATATGTTAAGTATTTTTTATTTATCAACAATAGAGAGTACAATATATTTACAACTGTGTCTAGAACGACAACAGTCACATCGAACCATTCTTCTAGATCTTGTTTGAAACTTGGTCGAAGATGGATTGTTTACCAAGCCGCGTAGTTTTTGTTAAAAGGAATTTGGATGAAAATCAACGGGATACTTTACAAATGATAAATTAAATGTGAATTTTGCAAAGTTTATGTCAGCCTTGCACCTGATTTGTAACAATAAGTGAAAATAAGAATAACTGTAATAATATAAAACAAAACAATGAACCAACAATTATTTCTTGAAATTTCCTAGTAAATGTGATATTTGAATATAACAAAACTTTTTTGAAACTCTTGAAGTATGCGCGCTGTGTCAAGGCAAGGCTGGCTTGGTCACCCAGCAAGCGGTTGTATACACTGTAATATAATGCCAATGTAACATTATTATTATTTATAGTGCATATAAAGTTAAAAATGTTTTATTCTATATCGGCATATATCTTGCTAAATATTTACTCATCTTTTAATAGTAAGTACTTGCGTACGTATTGTCAGGTGCACTGGCCACCCCTGAGTGCGTGTATATGGGCTCAAACGCCTAGCTATTCGAAAAAAAAATCTTCCATATCCGAAGACATTGATGTTTTTTCTATTAAGGGTATTCTTTACAAAAATCAATTCATTGTGTGCATCTGGAATGGGCGAGCACTCGAGCGTTTCTGTGAATATCTCGCAAAAGAAATATTTAGTTATTGTTTTTTTGTTTTCACCATCTCACTCAGAACAAGAAATACCACTAATTTTCTAATTTAATCAGCTTCACAGTTAGCAATAGCAAACACTTAACTTTGAACATGGTGTAAATAGGCTGTTAAAAAATATCGGCACACTATTGCCAACCTTGTTATTATTAATGCTACGAATGCCATTAAATTAGCAAAGATTCGGTGTTTTTAGTGCTGATTAAGATGCAATTAAGGAACAATTGAATGCGGAGTATGTGAGATAATTTGAAATTTTATATTTTATTAAATTGGACAGCCTATATATTCTTCAATATTTGGAAATACATACAATATTAAAAATTTTAATACCCTATTTCTACGAAATGAATACCTACTTAAAAAAGTTAGGAGGGATTTTAGTTTAATACATGGATACAGTTTTCGTCCATAAAAAATGGCGGTAGGCTTGTTTCACCCGAATTCAAAAACAAACAATAGAATTCTACGAAAATGTCAAAACTATTTGTAGTTGGTTTTTATCTTGAAGTACCGTTAGTTAGTGAATTTATCAGCTCTGTGGGGATTTTTGAATTATTTCTGTTAATTTGGTATTTATGTGTTCCGTGTTTATTTTATTAATTATTCATTCAATGAGTTATTTGATTATTTACACTTACCCAATACTTGAATAAGTCATTGTACAACTGGAAACGTTAGTTCTATTTCAACATCATGGAAACTTTCTCAAAATAAACAAATATTGTTCTTATTTATTTACCTACAATAATCAACATTAATCTTGCATATGTCTTGAAAGATTCGCTTAATATCGTGTGTTATCACCACGATTCTGTGTAACTGTGAGAGTATTTAATTCCTTGTAATGTTTTATACGTATGTATGTAGAAAAATGTGGTATACTCGAGGCATACTTTGCTTACAAAAGGAACTACGACAGAGTCTTGCAGTATTACAGTCATATTTCCCAAGTGCTTCAGGATTGACGGTACTTATGCATCTATTACAAATATTCCGCCAAAATAAAACGCATTCAAAACGAAGTGTGAAAAAAAATGGAAGTTTTGGCTTACTTTGATGGTCATCTCACTAAATATATTCGACTGAAGTTGAAATTAGTATAGGCACTATACATGCAATTCTCAAAAAAACCTGAGTATGAACCTTTCAAATAACGATCCCTGCAGACTTTGTTTAGAAACAGATTTTGAAAGAAGAATCACAGTTAGATGTCCTCGCAAATGATATGTACAAATACTATGGAGTAACGATCTATTTTTTAAATTGCAGAAGCATAATATACAAGAATAAACATGCATCGTTGGAATAATGTAAACTTTTTAGTTGTAATGCCTCGCCATCTACGGCAGTGGTTTCATTTGGACGTTAGTAAACCTATGAAAATAGCTCGCTTGCGGAAAAGTGAAAGAGTTTGTAGATAATTTGAATTTGTAAGAGAGAAGACTTATCTATTTTCTACAAGGTGCAGCTCCTACACATAATTCGGCACAGGCATTGACCGAGATTTGTAGAAACAGATGAATTTGTACTAGTGGCTCAGTTAATTGGCCGAAACGATCTCTCTATCTCCGCTGGATTTTTTTCCTGTGTTTTATTTAGAGGTTCTGTGTATAGGTAGAGTTATAAAAGATCTCCAAAACGCTCTAAAATATAGATCACGGTAAATTCTACATTCTGTATAGAAGATAGCAGGAGTGTATAACTAAGTTTATTTTCACAATAGTCGTTAATAAATCCCATTCAACCCTTATCTTGTTTTCATGCGAGAAAACTGTATCCCAGTATTAAACTAAAATTCCTCGTAACTTTTTTATTATTGATTTTAAAGAAACTAGGGCTACTAGGGCTTTTAAATCGCATATTATATTGTCTTTCAAAAAATTCAAGAATATACAGGTTGTTCGATTAGAAAAAAATATATAAAATTTAAATTATCTCAGAAACGCTTCATGCATTTCTTAATCAGCGTCAAAACACTGAATTTTCGCTAATTTAACCGAATTTGTAGCATTAATAATAACGATGTTGGCAATAGTGCATCGATCTTTTTGAACACCTTGTATAGGTGTAATTGGCGATAGTTACCTTCCCATCTTGAGTCTAAGATTGGTTTATAGTTTTTAGAAGTATGGGTTGGTTTGATCCAATTCTTTAAATTCCATGCTTTATCACAGTCATGATCATCTTCGAAGTTGCAGCCATAGGAAGACGTAGGTGAGGGCAAGTAAGAAGAAACTGTAAAAAAGACAAAATGATATGAGACCAAATTGAATAACTACTAATAAATCTATTGAAATACATATCTAGAATCCGCTATTAGCAAAACGACAAGAAATACTACAATATCCCAAGACATCAAGGAAGTACAATTTATCGTATTTGAAGATTGACAAATTCTTAACGACTATGTTTCTGTAATTTATTGATCTATATTTATTATTTATTGTGAAACAGTGGTTTGTTAGAGATACAGAAAAAGAATTGACTTACGTAGATAAAGTACAATCTATATTAAATATTTTATACAATCGGCATGTTTAAAAAGAATATCTTGAACTGTTATTGGGCCGGGATTTGTTTTTATTGAGGTTACAAAATTGGGGGAATTGATGATTCATCAGCGAAAAACTACAAGTATAGTTTACTAATTTAACCGAATTCGTAACTCGAATAATAACGAAGGAGTTAATTTTTTTGTCCAGGTCTGTCGTGAGTATGTGCTAGTCTAATCCGTAATTGTAATAAATATAATCTACTTCTGCAACTTAGTATGCAACTCTTAATACGTAAAATTTAACCTTGGAAATGAAAGATTACATATGCGATAAAATTAGAAATCATATATACACATACATACATAGGTGTTTTCTAAGAACAATTTTCTTTGACGTAAATAAGAGCAAAAAATAGACAGGAGATTTTCGTTTACTAAATAGTATTTTATCTTTTTTTGTTGCATACTACTTGAAAGGCGAATAAACAAACTGCAAAAAAATTCCGTAAAATTTTATGTTCGTCAAACAAGTTGGATAAAACGTTGGGCAATTTTTATTTTATGGTTGATAACAAGAATATGAGTAACTTATTTTATGTTTGTTTTATGCGGAAATGAGTAATCTATTTTCAAGTACAAACAAAAATGGTGTCAATTTCTATAATTAGATTTAAAATTACCTATTTTTTAAAGAAAAATGTTAAAGTCCAGGTTTTTTGATTTGTAACGGTGTAAAGAGAATTTGTATGATTTGTATTGTTTCGAATAGAACCTCTTGACATCTTTGCTTTTCGGCACAAACGACAGTAGCATATTTACACAATATTAATGATAATCGCTATTATTATTGCCGCTTTGTTAAGGTTTTTTAACATATGTATGTAAGTAGAAAACCGCATCGCATCATAACTTCCCTTTTCACTTTGGATAAAAATGTTTTCTACAAACCTTTAGAGAATTCATTATTAAACAATTTAAAAATATTTTCGACCATACTAAAGTGCCTGAAAAGTGGATAACCGCAATGGAACATCCTACATATTATATTATTTTTGACATTTTTGGCATCCTATATTTTGTATACCACACTGTTTCGTATGAACGTTCGATATAATTGAAAGTATTTTGAGATTGTGCAATATTGAATTCCTGAGAATTTTTATAGAAAATATTTGTTCTAAATCGAAGCATAGAGCTGCGTTCAAAGATTTACCTTTCGGTGGGAATACAAATGTCCCCAAGTGCTTATTTAAATTACAACTTTTGTTAAATAATACTTGTCCTAGTATATGTACTTTATTTATACATGATATTTTTGTTTCCCGAATTTTTTAGACCACACCCCCTAAAAACTTTGTAATCGACCTGAAGAACATCCACACAAAAAACAGCCTCTTAAGACCTTCGCATAGTAAAATTTCAAATAATATATTTATATTATGTTTAAACCGTCAATCTGGGGTTGATATTAATTATTAATTTTTATAAAAAGGCTTTGGTCCAAGTGGTAAAACAATTCACTTGAATTACCAATATAACTGGAACACTAATTGACTACTTGGAGGTAGAAATAATACATACAATACAGTAGCGATAAGGAATGACTTCTAATTTTCAGAAATATGTTGTTTTGTTCAATTTTGTTTCCATCTCTGCACCAGAGAGAATTAAGTTATGACATTAATTATTTGTGTAGGTTGTTCTTGTACCAAACGTAAACCTTCACGTGGATTAGATCAACAAAATTCGAATGTTTGAAAAGAAGGCACATCCTAGTACAGCAGACCTTGGTTATAACATCCTCGTTCATGCCGAACCACGGTTTATTTCAAGTCATGGTATTTTCCCAATAAACAACACTGTTAAATTTGTTCGGTGATGCCGACCTCGTATGTAACGAACCATCGCAAATAACGATGACATCTTCGTTGCTTATAACGAACATTAAAATAATCCCTCGGTTTTACTGTTTGGCTTTCTGACTGTTTGTGTCGTACTGATAAGATGAACGAATTCCATGAATAGGGATTAAGAATTTGGCAGAAAAAACACGTAAAAAATTGTTGCTTATAGATAATTGCCCCACGCATCCTCATGTTGTGGGACTCAAGTTTACAAAACTTGTGTTTTTACCAACTCCAAGCTACAGTCAATGGAACAGGGCACAATCCACTCATCGAGAGCCATTATCGTCAGATGATTTTGTTACAGATTGTGAATGGCATTGATGGCGAAAAACCCTTTTTTAGTTGACTTGCTACAAGCTATGCATTTAGCTGATAAATTTCGGAGAAAAGTCACACATACGAGTATACAAATGTTTTCAACGCCGAAGGTTTAGTTTTAATGACGACGCCGTATCAGATATTGGGTCTGATGACCACTTGCCATTAAAAGAGTTATAACAGAGAAAAGTATAAACAATGGGACTTTCAGGAATTGGAAAATTAAGATTGATTTCTTTAAGTACTCTTTAGTACTGTCGTATTTTTCACATCTGCGCACTAGACATGATGAAATATCGCAAACTTCGGATAAAACGAACTGATTTGGACAGTCCGTTGACGTTCGTTATACCCGAGGTCTACCGTATATGCATTTTTTGCTTGAACGATTTGTCTGAACTAATTCAGGCTTTCTAGTAACAGTTCTCAGCACTGGGTCAAGTTAATCATCGACACCGGTTAATGATATCTTTAAAATATTAAAAAAAAATTTTTTTTTAGAGTGAGACCGAAGAAATCGCTACCAACCTATTTTGGGAAGCTCCGTCTCATCTTTAGGTATGGGATATGACCACTCGATCGCCGAATACGCTTCTTCATCGAAGGCTACGCAAAATCCTTCATCGGTGTTACCAGTTTTTTTAACCAACTGCACCAAATTTGGTACATCCAAGTTGTCAGCGCTGGTGACGGCACGCAGCGCGAACAGAAATATTACGAAAGCCAACACTTGTACCCTCCTAAAAACGGCATTCGTGAATTTTAGACGTACTTTAAATAAACAAAAGAAACTTACTTGTTTTTAATCATATTGCCGAAGGATTTCCGCATTTACATTTTCAAATGTTTACCGCACATCGTAAATAAACGAAGCTGGCCTTGAACGATACGTCAAGAGTTCTATTCGTCGTGAAGTTTCGTTCTGTAGTAATTAGAAACGCGATGTTCAATGAGGCGAAAATCGTTGAAAGTATATGCAAGTAAAATATCGACGGTCTTACTTTTTTTCGTGCTGACAAACGTACTTAAATTTGCTTTAGTGCGCAATTATGTGTAAACCAACAGATCAGCAATAACAACACCGATTATCAATTTGTATTTGTAAAGTTTATTTAGTTTTATCACTATTTTAACCGCACGTTGGATATTGTTTTGTGTTTAATCACCACAAGAAAACATTCTAAAATATTTACATAGTCGAAACGCTTCTGGATTAACTTGACATACACTTTTATGCACAGTCGCACACGTTACATGCGTACATATATACGCAGACGATGTAAGAAAGATCTTGGCCTAAACATGTATTCATATGGAACGAAGCCAATTTCGATAAATAGAAATGATACGAATTTATTTTTGCGAATGAAGAATTCCTCAAAATTTCCCAGTGACGCTGACGTAACAGCTGTTATTAAAAAGGTAAATTTTGAATTGATATACAGCATAATCCGCGTATAATGGACTCCAAGGTATCTCCTATAAATGTCCGTTATCTCCGGGTGTCCATTATATAGGAAGAAGGAGATAGGTTTGGAATAATAGTAAAGTTTTATATAAACGTTTATGTTTTAAAAAGTTAAGTAACTTTGAAACTCGGACGCGCAGAAATAATTTTATAATGAACTAAAGCATAATACATACAATTGTCTTACAAAGTGAGACATGTTTTTGTGGACGAACCGACAGTCAGACTGGCGTGTTATAACCCACTATCAATTTCAACTTGTTTTACGAAGGTGAAAGATAAAACTGATAAAATGTATAAGTCCAACGTAATATAAAAAATTCCTTGCGCGTCGCGTGAGAAAGTATACATCGGTACGACCAAACAATGGCCGCATTCAGCAGACTTACCGGCAACTAACAGGTGGAGAAAATCCGACTGAATGCTAGCGGTAACTTACCGATCAGTGTCACCGGTAGCTATTTCATCCACCGTATTT
>JARFOC010090393.1:0-13604 GCA_031763485.1 Osmoderma eremita | reverse complement strand
CTCATCGAGGTGGTAAGGGTATTTTTTATTTTTTACTATTTTAAGCCACCGTATCCTATTTTGTATTTTATATTATATGTCACATTTAATGTAAAAACATAAATGTTTTCAATAACATATTACATTTAGCATAAAAATGGTCAAGTGATTTAATGTACACATACATAAGAATATAGATAGTCGATATAGATAGTGTTTCGAATGGTTGGTCATGGTCATACTTTTACTTGCGGAATATAAAAATAAATCATATTACGAAAGATCGTAATAATGTGATATTATTTTTACATATTGTAACTTGTCTAAGGTACTATTATTTTTATATCCCATAATTGTGATATTGATAAAATCATTTCGTTTTTAATTGTTGCTATGTTTTTAAACTTATGAGAGGTATTAATGTTATTGCACTTAACGTAAGTTTCAGTTTGAACGCTTAGGATTGCATATATAAAAACATAAAGGCTTGGATGAGTTTGATACATGGAACTATTAACCTCTTCAGCGCCGCAACAGACGGATATCCAATTCTTACATGACGAATGTATACGGCATAAGCCCTTCAGAGGTTAAAATGGGAATGGAAAGATTCACAAGCATTGGCTGTTTTGTTTAAGAGTGGCATCAGCTCATATAATCGGTGGAAATCGGGAACCGGCAGTTAAATAATTCTCTAGAAGGTAATCAGAAAATTCTTCTAGTTTATCAGATGCTGCTTTTATTTCATAAAGTTGAAAAAAAAGTTTATTTGAACAAACTTCTAATGCTGATTTTGGTAAGGGGGGTAAATGTATTCCCAGGGCATAATACGTTTTTTTACGCAACGTAGTCAGACTGGTGGAAGTGGTTTGCTTCTTAAGCAATTCCTTCCAGATAATTTTAGAAGGTTTTTCTGTTATGTCATTTTGCTTTTCTTTTTGGACTATAGCTTAACACTTGTTTTTGTAGCGCATTTTGTGATTCCGAATCGTGACTGTGGCCCTCATTCAAACTTGTTATTACACAGCTAATTGACTCACCTAGCCTATGTATATGTGTTTTACACGAATTCGTGATGCACCTCCACTTAGCTTCCCCGGGAAGCCAATTTCACACAATAGCACAATCGGCCCTTTAGATTTGTAATACAAGTGTTACCCAATAAAAGTTTTCCTCTTTAGCTGAACATTTCCGTCAAATCCGAAACACCACTATTTGTAGTCGCAATTTGAACAATTTACGGAACATAAACTTCCACAAATTCCACTTTCAATATTGTATCTCTACAATAACTAAAAATTTAGAGAAGATCACTTTAACAGTACATTAAGAAACGATTAAGGAGTAAAAGATTAAAGTGGGGGAAAGTGTGCTCCCATACCTACCTGCCACACTTTGCGCGGAGATGTGCATTTTAAATGTTTTTTATAATATATTATTTCAGATTTAGATTAAGTTCATGCCTCACACCCCCAATATACAATTTCATTGCATTATACAGCGTGTTTCAGAAGTTATGGCCAATTTTATATGGAAATCACTGTGAGTTCGAGGTCTTGTATACTGCAAGTGACAGTCTGAATTTTTTCTTTTACAAGCATAGATTTTTCATGTTATACCACTTTTATACCAAATTGACATTTTTTCAAAATTGTCAAAACTGAATAGAGGGCGAGTCAAAACTCAAATACATTAACTTCTCAATTATTTTAAATGGATCACCCAGTATTTTATATCATAAAAAGTAACAATAGTTTAGTTACTCTCATTTTTATTAAGCACTCTCTATACCTAAAGTCATTAATTTCTAAAATATATTAAAGTATTTTTAAAAAGTGAGATTTTTTGAAATTATTTAAATTACTTAATTATTAAAAATGAAAGTACGTAAATTTTCAACCTCTCTCATTGGCAGTATATAGGGCCGCGAACTCAGGGCGATTTGCATATAAAATTGACCATAACTTATGAAAGACCCTTGTGGCACCCCACACTTCATGTTCTTAGTTTCAGAAATTCTATCATTGCATGTGACAAACTGAACTCTATCAGTAAAAAAGGATTCAAGTAATTATACAGTAACATTTGAGAATTTGTAATATTTTAATTTATCAATCAAAATTTGATAGTTCACACAATCTAAAGCCTTAGTAAAATCATACAATGTGATACCAGTGTATTTCTTGTGTTCAAAATTTTGTAAGACAATGTTGCTCACATTTTGTAAAGCTAATGTAGTAGACATCTTATTTCGAAAACCAAATTGGTAGTGACTATATAATGATTTTTTTTTCAAAATAAGTAGTGATTTGGTCTTTTAAGATCTTTTCAAATATTTTATAAAATATAGGGGCAATATAGGGGCACTTCTTGAATATTGCAGATACACTTGATACCTTGAATAAAAAGGCAATAGGAAATATTTTAATATGTACAAGAGCTATTCGTAAATATGAACTATTTCTCAACATAATCACCACCGACAGTAAGCCATTGTCTTAATGTGGAGTCACATACCACGTTGACACCGGGGTTTTCAAGCAATCTTACACACTTGTTTCCAACTCCCTGTTAGTATTGAGGCGGTGCTTTCTCAACCTCACCTTCATTCTAGTGAACAAATGGAAGTCGCTTGATGGCAAGTCCAGGATATAGGGCAGGTCGAACACCTCTGGAGTCGAGCACCGATCTGGAGTTCTTCACTCATCAAGGTGATAAGGGTGATAGCTTTCCCCGCTCATTACATTTACACATTTTTCTATGCATAAATCCCTTATGAAGTTATGATATAATGACTTGGGATCCCTAATTTATCATTTACGTTTTGTAAAATCCAAAAAAAATATACAAAATATTATCTTTTTACAAGTTTCCTCTGTCATCCTTATGCTATTATTTATTGTAGCATTTTCTGTTTAATTATATCGCTCCCTATGGAATAAATACCTTAATTCTAAGTTGAAAATTCAATTTGTTCATACAAAATAACTTATTTCATTTTCAAAATCTTAACGCAAAAATTTATGTTATTTTAAATATTAAAATTTATGTTCTCCTCGGCTCACGCACTTTGGGTAACTAAACAAGTAATAATCATCGGTGAAATTAAATTTACACCCTTTTGTAAAACAGGCCGACAAATCATTTCACTCCATTTTACAAAAGACAATAGCTCCAAGAAGGTTTTTGTTTTATAATTTTAGTGAATGATTTAAATATTCCTTGGGGGTTCGCTAACCGCGCGTGGTTGATACATAGCTCAACTAATTTTGTTCTCAATAAGACGTTTTATAATACGCATTACCAATTTATTACGTACACTGCATAAGCATTTCCATTTTGTTCGCATAATTTCCGTATATTAATTTTCTTAAATATCTTACTTTCCCTAGGAGAATAATTTTCGCGAGAGCCCAGCCCATGTTTTAGGTGAAAGGATAAAGACGTTAATTTCGTTGAATAATGTTTTGACAACTTTAATTAGTTATTTAAATTGAGTTACGTAGAAAATAGCATTTGATATGGTTTGGAACGTGCCGTCGCTTTTATCTGTGGATTAAACAATGAAATGTTTGATCCGCAATAAATTGAAATTCGGAATTATTCCGAGTAGATACATTTAAATTGCGTAAATCAATAAACGTTACCGCCCACCGTTCTACGGCTACCACTGGCTTTCGCTTAAATGGTCAACCAAATTCCAATTTCAAATTAAAATCATATTAGCGGCCCGTTACAATAACCCGGGGAGTAGCACGTGTTGATGTAACATTAATATTTACCTATCCGTCGTAAACACTTTCGGTAATGAACGATGAGTACACGTTGCACGTAGGCGACCTATAGTGCATTGTCCTAGAGTCGATGGCGTAAATCGCGAAATCTTTTTAGAGTTGTTTGCCAGACGCCCGCTAAAATGTTCAATTAACCATTTACCTATAACGGTGGCGCACAAAATAGAGACGACGGATAGACCATTCGTTATTTCAGAGGCTGCTTTTGTCACCATCCAAATTTAATTCCAGCCATCACGACGCACCTGCTTATGACGTGAATAATTTAATTTTGAATGCAGTTTTACGTAGTGAGTTTAATTACTTTTAGGACGCGGAAACGAGTTTCGATATATTTTCAAAGAAACTTTCTCGTCATTCAAACGTAGTTGGAGAATAACTACGATTATGACGTTCGTAACAAAATAGCTCTTACGTCCTGCTTCTCTAAGGTATTTGAATATTGTTTTTTTTTTAATCAGATTGGAGTGATTCATCTCTCACTTCAATATTAGATCGGCTTGCCAACATGGTTTTAGAGAAAAATACTTTATTTTCAACGGCATCATTGATTCAATTGAAAACGGTACCACCAAGTAGGAATATTCTTAGGTTTCAGTAAAGATTTTAATTGTGTTGACTGATTGATTGATTTAGTCCCCTCTGCAGAGAAAGGTCTTTCAGATCCCTTAACACTGCGGCCTTGAGGCCTATTGTATTACTCTATATTCGGCTCTTTCCTGATTATCCGAACAGATCTACCCCCCTTGACAAGGTTTAGTAGTGTCTGCGTCAAATCCCTTTCCGGTGTGGCCTGTAGTGTGTCTATTTAGGGGTTTCTCAGGTGGCTTAATGCGTAGCATTCAAAAAGTAATGTTTGCTCCTCTTCATTACACAGAGGTTCCTCCCTGTAGACTCCCATTCTGTGTAGGTGTGTACTTAGGCTGCCATGTCCAGTAAGTAGACACGTCATGCCAAATATTGCGATGGTCTGCTCATCATCTGCTATATCGTTTCTGGTGTTGTTCAATCACCCACTCAGTTACCGCACCACGTGCAGCAGTTTTTGTTTTTTTCAACAACTATTATATATATTATATATTAAGATATTTTGGTATGTGCTAGGATATTCCCAGGTTTCCAACTACCGTTGCACATTAGCCTATATGCTCCCATTCTTGCTTCCTCACTGATATAAATATCAATAGGAGGTAGGTTTAGCGCGGTCTCCATGGCTGAAGTCGGTGTGCTTCTAATCGAACCTATAATACTGAGGTATGCCAATCTTCAAACTCCTAGGAGTTTGGCTGTTGTTTGCTTCTGAATTATCTTTGATCAATTAGACAGTCATAGGTAATCATGGGTCTGTCCACTGCAGTATACAACCAGTGTGTCATGCGTGGTTTAAATCCCCATGATTTTCCCATTGTTCCACGACTCATCATGAGTGCCATTTTACATTTGTTTATCATCCTATCCAAGTGCGTTTTCCAGATGAGCAGATGGAATCTAAGGTTAGACCTAGGTATTTAGTTTCCTGCTTCACCTGCATTATTTCATTATAGGGCATAAGAGGTTTTAGGCCACTTAGATTTATGTTCTTTGTGAAAGGGATTACTGGCACTTTAGTAGAATTTACCCTTAGGTTTTCCTTTGTGCACCACCCTCCCACTGATTTCAAAGCTGTTTGCATTAGTTCTGATAAAATGTTGGCATTCTTACCCAGTGTGAGTACCATTGTGACTGTATTAGCCATAATATTCTTTTAAATAAACTACAATCTTACACCGAAAGGTTAAATAAAGTTTTGATTATATACCACATTGCAGCAATTGCTTTAGATTGAGTCGAGTCATTTGGTGAAATAGTAGTATGCGAAAGTACTACAAAGCTCGATTTTAGGTCCGGTACTTTTCTTACGTTTCAATAATGATTTTCCTTTATACTTAACAAAGAGCTAAATCATTACATGCAGACCATGTTACCTTAGTGGTTACCGACACAGATACTCAAAGTTTGAGTGACTTGTAATAACTTATTGAACAACGCATGAAAATAGTTCACGATTAATAACACTGGTCAACAAAATTTCAGATTTATTTTGTCCCACCAGGCAAAGTGGGTGAACTTGGTAGTACTTTTTACACTTATTTCATATCTGTTATCAGAATTTTTCTATCAGGCAGGGTTTCAATGACAGAGCAATGAAATTTTGTGAAAGGATATATTATGATATGTGTACAAATCATGAAAAAATGACGTCCACAGTGATATATTTACTTGGAAAATGTGTTGACATATGACTCTCGGCTGTACTTTGCATCAGAAACATCTGTCTTTAGCGTCCAGCAATAGATAGTCTGCCAACATGGCAGAGCTCCATTTGCCTTGGCTTCATCAGCACCTTCATCGCCATGTTTAGGCACAAGTAATTCCGGACTGTGAGGTACTAGTTTCAGTGCAGATGGAATATTAGAATATTTTACAGTATGTTTGGATTTAGAACTCATACCACTTATATTTATTAGACAAAAATAGCAATCGGTAATATGATCTGATGGTTCTCTCCAAATCATAGGAATAGCAAAAGGCATATGTCGTTTACCTTTTGCCCATGCTGTAAAAAGTCTAACACACGTAACACAGCAAATATTGGCAGCCCAGCGTTTGTCTTCATCACTTACTTTACACTTGAAATACTGCTCATAACACTTTAAGAATAGATGTCATTTTATTTAATTTATCACACATTTGAATTTATTAATTTCTCTCCTTCTGTGTTACTAGGTAAAGCTAATCATAATTGACAGTTACACTTCGAAAGGTTTTATAAAATTGTCATTTATAAACCTGTGAACCTGTGAAATATTGCTAGTAGATATTAATACAAAAAATATAGATGATATCAGAACAACTGGTACCAAGATGTGGAAAGAATGGTTGAAGATCGTCTGCCAATGCTAGTAATGTACTACCATCCAAAACGAAGACGAAATATAGAACGTTCACGAGAGAGATGGTGTGTTGAGTCGGAACAAGTCGTAGAAAGTAATCCGTGAAAATTCGGATGGTAATTTTGATGAATATATATAAAACTTTGCTGCTTGTACAACCTAGATATTATTTTTCTTTGTAAATTTGTAGGAGAAATAGTAGAATACTTGAAAGTGCGTCTCGGCAGCTGACTTGTACGTGTTGGTTCGTTTTCATTTCATTAATGGCAAAATAAACACAGGTACATTTACTAGCACGCATCCGAGGCTTCTCCGGCCTTTCGGATATGCCCTCATCCCATTTTTTTACGCCATGGACTTCGCTGATTTAACGAGTCAATAATAAAAGCCAATAGGGAAATGTTAATACACAATAATAATGAATGAACTCACTATTAATCTCGGTACATATTAAACTATTTTATACCGCTATCATATTGAATTGACTTGACTTCAAATCTCGTGAATTCAACAAAAGATACGGGCATTTGTGTGCCTTAAAAGTATAACTGTCTTCTCTTTCCCATTCCTAGATAGCATCTCTTGTTATTTCAGTTGTCGGCTAGAGCTTGGTGAACGAATATATACGCTGACGTTTAAAGAGTGTGCGTTGTGGTGCGTTCAAACAATTGTTGTGAAACCGCGAACATTTTATAACCTGTAAAAATGCCGAGGAAATGTGTAAACCACCCGAACTCTTTTTGATACATTTGCGGTGGATTAACATTTTAATAACAAAAACGGGCTTTCACACCTCTCCCTAAAAAGTGCTATGAGTAGTATTTCAAGTGTAAAGTAGGTGATGAAGACAAAAGATGGGCTCCCAATATTTGCTGTGTTACATGTGTCAGACCTCTTGCAGGGTGGGCAAAAGGTAAACGACATATTCCTTTTGCTATTCCTATGATTTGGAGGGAACCATCAGATCATATTACCGATTGCTATTTTTGTCTTACAAATATAAGTGGTATGACTTCTAAATCCAAACATACTGTAAAATATCCTAATATTCCACCTGCACTGGGATCAGTACCTCACAATCCGAAATTACCTGTGCCTAAACCTCCACAAAACATGACACTAAGCGACAATGAAAGTGCTGATGACGAAGTAAACAAAGAAAGTTTTGGAGGTGACAATATGGATTTGGATCCAACATTTCAACCAGATTCGTCTTGTTGTGTGTCGCCTTTTGTAAGTCAAACAGGCCTCAACGACCTCGTCCGCGATTCAAAGTTGTCTAAGAAGCAAGCTGGTTCCAGATTAAAAGACTGGAATCTTCGTCAGAGTACAACAAAAGTTGCTCTTTTACGTAATCGCCATCCAGAATTTGAAAATATCTTCTCTATGGAAGAAGGACTTGTATTTTGTAATGACGTCCGTTCTGTTATGCAGACGCTTAGTCTTGAATATAATACAGATGTCGTTTGTTCATTGACTCTTCCAAATTAAGCTTGAAAGCGGTACTACTCCACAATGGAAATAAATTCCCCTCTGTTCCTTTGGCTCATGCAAGGAATTTGAAAGAATCTTATAACAACATGATGCTCTTTTGGAAAAAAATTAAGTATAACGACTTTAAGTGGAATATTTGTGGCGATTTGAAAATTGTTTCACTTTTGCTCGGCATGCAACTCGGTTACACAAAGTATTGTTCTTTCCTCTGTGAATGGGACAGTCGGGATAGGAAAAATCATTATAAAAAAAAAAGAAAATGAACTTCACTGACACCAGGAAATAAGAATGTCATTGGTACCCTACTTGTTGATCCTCAAAAAAATTATTTGCCCCCTTTACACATTAAACTTTGTCAAAGGTATGGATAAAGATTTCACCAGGACATTCTACTCATGGAGAAGAAATACCAAGGCAAATGGAACCCTGCTATGTTGGCAGACAATTGCTGGAGGGTGAAGAGAGAGCTTTCTGTTGCAAAGTACAGCCGAAAGTCATATTTCAGCACATTTTTCAAGTAAATATATCAGTTTGTACGTCATTTTTTTATGATTTATACACACATTATAATATATACTTTCACAAAATTTCATTGCTTTGTCACTCTGAAACCCTACCTGATAGAAAAATTCTGAAAACAGATATGAAATAGGTGTAAAATGTACTGCCAAGTTCACGCACTTTACATCCTGGGATAAAATAAATCTGAAATTTTGTTGACCAGTGTAATTAGAAAGTGTCGCCAGTGTAGGCAGCTAAAAGTATTTGGATAAAATATGATGTGCCTATAGCATAGGTATATCCCTACATAAGTGCTCATCCAGAGAAGTGTTATTAACTAACAGCCAGTCACAAAGTACTACCAGAAATTTAAAGAGGTTCTTCTAATACATACCTCTTTTTTTAAGCTCCAATTGTATGAGCACATCGAAGTTAGACCAGAACACAAAAAGTAGAGATTAGAAATATTAACGTAATTATTTCTTAACAAATTTTTTAATTGCTGGTACGAAACGGACTATCGTTCCACCCAAGGAGAAGTCCATGTATCAAAAATAATTACTTCTTTTGTCATATTGTGCAGCGGCTTTTTTAACAAAAAAATCATACCCCACAACTTCCATACCTCAGTCCAATTACTGAATTAGTTCATTGGTATATAAACCGGCATAATTTATTACTCGTCGTTATTACGGCCCGCAATATATAAATTATCGTTTCCAATTAAAACGGTAACTGTTTCACTGTCGCAATCTACCTTCGCAACTGGTAATTGATTTAAGCACGTCCTATTGAAAAACAGAATCGAGGAGAAGCAAGATTCTTGGAATCCGTAAAATTTCTTCCCGCCTAAGGGAGCGTGAAGCGTGATAACTCCCGCTTTCTTTCTTATTCCACTACGTCCTGACTACGCAATGAAATTCTTCCGGAATGTAGCCTCTCGGGCGAAAATAGGGAATTTTAATAATGATATGCCATTTTTTAATCAGATCTCCTCCGTATTACTATTCATGGCGATCACCCGGTTACCCACGACAGGATTTATCTAAACGAGAACCACCTATCGCTGCCGTAGGGTAGCCGCTGGTTGTCGAGTTCACCCTATCTTATATTGAATGGTGGAAAATCAATTGAGAATCCTTCGACGTTCGAGGGGTAAGAGCAGATCCTTGATAACTAATTAAGCTATAAAGTTCCTCGCTGGAGGTCGCTATGTGGGTACTAACAATGTCATTTTATATGGCCTCAACATTTACTACACCGTAATATTTTGTATTACCTATTTCACGTTATTACGTATAATACGTTAGTTACAATATTTATAATATCCGAAAAAGAATACAACTACAATGTAGGCTTTAAAATAATAATAGACGGAAAATGTTTCATATAAATTAGCTTATGAATGGAAAGAAACTTACATATAATCCAATAATAATTGAAGCATAAACCACAGAAGTACTAAAAACCACCTATTTTGTAGTGCAGCTCACGTTTTAAAGGAAGTATTGCTCTTATGGACCATATCCATCCTTTTTTATTTTATACGTATTTGTATAAGGCTATCTCTATCTTCAACGGGGATTGTTGTCATATATTATTTGGTGGCTGTTAGTATTAATCACTGTCCAATTTCGGTCCATCTTTCTGGTGCACTTGTATTCTCCCAGTTTTTCTTGTCTTCTATTACCTATTTACCTTCGAACAAATCAATTTCCATTGTGGAAGGATTATTAAAGCGTGATTTGCTGGAAATAGAATCACAATAAAAAGAAACAAGTACAATAAATATGTACTCAATGATGGAGCCGCTCAACAGGAACAGACCATCCTGAGATTACCACCGTACCACTACACATTAAATCCCATTGAACTGGTATGGACACATGTAAAGGATTATATGAGGCACAATAATACAAGATTTCAAGTTCAAGATATGCCTGTGCTTCTTCAGCAAAGATAGGACAATGTTTTAGTACAGAATCGGCAAAATGACATTGAAGATGATGAAAAGAAGGATAATTGATATTTAGCATAGTGGTTTTATTTTACTTATATTTTATCAATTTTAATTGAAGAAGAAATGTGGAAATTGGACGAGATGCTAGATGAACCCAGAGAATTTATTATTAAATTAACATCGATCTCATTACCATCATCATATTCATGATCTTCCGGTACTACTTAATTTGACAAAATTTATTATAAAAATGCTTGATTGTTGTAAGCATACTCGTGTAATTATTTGTATATTAATATTGTATAAATCCATATATGTTTCTCCGTAAATAAATACCCTATTACACCTGATTAACAGCAATAATAAGGATAATATGTGTATTTTGATATTTCGTGGTGTTTTCTCTAAGGTTAGGTATGCCTGTGGTATAATAATCAGTAGAAACCTATCAACATTCGTATAAGAACATAACAACATAACCCACAAATACAAACTTTCCAGTATGACATTTATGAGTTGGCAACATAAAATTTACTGTAGTGTTCATACCGACAACATATGGAAAATTAATTCCCTAAATAGATTTGGCAACGTGGGGTACGATCTCCATAAGAACAATACTTCCTTCAAAACTTGAACTGCATTATGTATATGTAAATAAACAGATGAATCCTTTATGATATCTTCGTAAAAAGAATTGTTGATGCTGGCAGTACCAAATACATCACAAGTGATGAAATTGATCGATAAGCTTTGCCGAACAACATTTTTTTAGCTTGACGGACAAATTTTGCCGTGGATAAAATACAAAAACGCTTTTTTTGCGTTTCTAACATAAAATAAACGAGACTTACTCACCTGGCAACACTAACTATTGCTTGGTGCTCACAATTTCCGAAGAAACTTATACCTACACTAGTTTAATTTAGGGCCTAATAAAATTGATTATCCTTTCTCTTTACCCCTTCTTTCTTTCTGGTTAACTTTAATGTACCGTCTAATAATGTGTGCTTTGTTAGTACATTTAGATTACCTAAAGCTAGAACTAATGTGATGTTGGGATATCCTCTGCATCACATGGTTAAAATTTTTAATAACTTGCTTAATGAATTGTAGAGGATGATTTGTATACTTTTTTGTCTGTCCACACTTACTTTCAGTTTTAGTATATTCATACACTTACCTGAGTTGCACCTTCAAATTAATTATAAATGCAAATATACAATCACAAATAGGGAAAAACGGAAGAACAATAGGAGGAATCAATAAAATTAAGTATATATTACCCACAAACTATAGAAAATCCATCAATGACGCATTATTTACTGCAAATAATAACTACTGAAAAGACATATACACATATAAACAGTATAACTCGAAAAAATAAAAATTAATGTAAAGCTAGCAAGCAAATTCATGATTATAGAAGACGTAGGGTTTCACACATAAGAACCGAAGGATATAATGGAATAAAATATTCGCAAATACCAACAACTTCAACAATTAATACATATATATATATAAGTATATAGCTTAACCCTTTGACTGCCAACATGATTTTTAGAGAATTAGCGACGCTGCTAGAGGAACATAGAAATATAAAAATATATTTTATTTTTCGAAGCATTTTATTTACGAAAAGTATTTCAAAAACAAATTATGTTATAATTTCAACATAAGTAAAAAATAAAATGTAATTCTTTTACACACAGTCCATATCTTATGAACATTTACGTTGCCCAATACATAATCCATGAAGCCCCTTTTTGCACTTAGAACAAATAAGGTTTAACCCCTTTACTGGTCTCCCATCTTTATTACTACAAACAATACATCTTCTCAAATTGCGATCTGGCAATATCTCTAAACCTAAACCGATATCTTTGGGAGCAATCTTACTAGTTGCCACAGGACTCGCCTTTTCTACCAACCAATCTTGTTTTATAGTCTCTATTATTGACGATGTGAACTTGAGACGTGACATTACTCTACCATTGGTATTTCTTTGTAGATGATGATCCTTCTCAAAATGTAAAATACAACTTTCTTCCAGTATTTCACTGGTCTCCTTTCATCAAGATATGTATACAGCATCATATCGGACCCTTCAACGACACCCATGAATTTGTTATAATCACTGATTATTGAAGGCTTCGTTTTTGAATTGTTTGCCCCCCCGGTTTTTTTGTATCTACTTTAGTCTCAGCCAATATAAGTAACACTGGATATTTTTTTTGATTTCTTCTCTCGATATCCACACAAAAGAACTTCTACGTTTCGGAAATATTTGGCTTGTCCAACATTCATCGATTTTACATTGTTTGGAAGGCCCTTTCTATTCCTTCTTATTGTGCCCTTTAAATAGGTAGCATGGTTAAACAAATATTTTGCTAAACTTGTGCTGGTAAAGAAATTATCTATGAATATATGAAAACCTTTATTCATGTAGTTACCCATATTTAGCAGTTTTGTTACCACTATATGACCAAGGCCATACCTTTTTATATCTGCTTTCTCAATATTTGATTTAGCTCCACGATAACAGAAAAACGACCTAAACAGTAATTTACTACTAAATCACACGACACCTAAAATGTTATTCCCCATTTATGCTACTTTCTATTAGGTAAATATTGGGTTAGTTCTATATGACATTTAGTTCTGATCAAAGATTCATCAACACTAAGTTCCTAATGGGTTTAGTGGTACCGGAATTTCAGGCTTGAATGCTCAACCAACGGCTGAAATTTTGCACATGGATCATAATTTCTATGACCTGGCGGAAACAAACTTGTGCTGTCAACCAAATGAAAAAAACTTTAGAATAAGCTGAAAACGGTTTCTTGAAAACAACTTTCCGAACCTCGAAAGAATTGCAAGGACTGTGGGCTGGTATCACTAATACACAGTATCGGGAAATCCACACCGCACAAATTAATTTAA
>JARFOC010090361.1:0-13607 GCA_031763485.1 Osmoderma eremita | reverse complement strand
ACTTGTATAAAATTTATTACATGGTACATGAATTACTTTGCCAGAACTGCGCGACCTGAGACAAGTATACAATAGAGCACTCATGGTAGCCAAATTATTGATTTATTTATTATTGTAAGAGTACCGTTACAACACTGATACAATTCAAGCATTCCAATAGCTTTTAACAGCGTTACACGGTGTAAATAATGTCTCTCCATCCTCAATTACTGCTAAAGGAACTGGAAAAGAAAGTTGATCACAAAAATCTCAGGATGACAAATCAACAATTCTTTTTTTATTTCCACTGATTTTTCAGTTAATAACACCTTACTGTCACTTAAACTATGGAAACACCAGCAGCAAACTGTATTGACGTTTAAAATGGTATTACAAATCTTTGGTTATAAATATGTGGCTCGAAAACTACTAGCAAATAAAGCCTTGTCTCCTAGATTATTTTGATGTGTGTATAACAGTGTTTTATCCTTTAACTCCTATTAATACCGTATCACTTTCGAGAGCCTTCTATCTGAATATAAATATCGGCACAATAGCGGATTGCACTGTTCCATTTCAATTAAAAATATGCTGGTTGGTATTACAACATAAGAAAACGTACAGTGCTATTGAAATGTTCAATAATCCTTAAAATTAGGTCATTGTGGATTATATCTGATGTATGGCACCATTTTATCAGCAGTGGTTAGAAAGTCTCTAGTAAATTTCTCCATTAAACCAAAAATACTCCCGGCAGTGACATAAATGCGCAGTCATCATTCAGAGTTCACGCAAGGTAGAACGCGAAACACCTATTGTATTCCTTTATAGTTTTTTCGTTCTTTGTATCCAGCAATAACCAAACAAAAGAGATTAAATACATTATTGATTATGGAATAGGGAGCAATATTGAAAAAATAACTAAAGCAAGCATTATTCTTACATTTATCAGCTTTAGAATGAAGAAGTATTTGAAATGATACAAGAGGAAACTACAATTGAATAGGTTATGTGGAGGATGTACTTTGTAAATTACTATTAATAGAGAATTTTTCTAAAGTTACAAAAGTAATTGAGACCAAGTTGACCACACATGACAAGCCAAACCAATGAAAAATTTTAAAAAAACGAAAATTAAAATAGTCTTCACTAAACCGGTTGAGATTGTCATGTCATTTGGAATTAAAACTAACTAAAACGATTTGCTTTTGGAGAATATAGAAGTAACCATTTCAACCCTTCCAATTGCTTGCCAGTACGCAATTTCAACCACACTAGTGTGTTGTAACAACTACAACCCAGTTTGTAGTCGTTACAACACACTAGTTTCCCAAACATCTATCGCTTCAACAGAAACATCTTTTGAGAAATAGATAAGTCGTTATAAATCTAGCTCACAGTACTATTTTATTCAAAGTGGGAAAAGCAGTGTTAATACTTTAAGATATAATACTTATTAGCTCTTCTACTTTCATAGTTTTAATTCCGGTAACCTTATCTTGTGATCGATATTCGTCGATACTGTCGATTTGAGTAACATTAGTAAAAAAGCAAAAGTTATGTGTTTATTGAAAGGATTGTTCCTAATACACGATAGAATTCATATAAAATAGAATTGTATGTAATTTAAGACAGAAAAATAAATGCAGTACCGCTTTGAAAATACCATAATTTGTAACCGGACACACTCTTACTGTTAGAAGCAAAAAAAACTAAATGCGAGTGCGAACAGTTGTTAATACTGTTAAAATTACCCAGGAATACTTATTTTTTGCCATAGCAGTTTATCACATTATCGCAAAAATATTTAATCTCCACTTTCTACGAGCTTTGCATTTATCTCAAACAATTCTATAAGATCGTTATTTAAATAATCTACTTCAGTGATGACCAACCCACATCCTTCTGAAAATTTTCCGCTACTAATTAAGTGTGGTATGTCTGTAAACAATATTATTCTCAGTAATGAAACTACTAAAACCAGATCGTCGCAACCCACTCCATAATGGAAGGTTGGAAAATCGTATAGGATTTTCGATATCTGTCAACATTGAGGAACACAGTAACAGTGTCAAGTATCGGACGAAATGCTATACAAATTTATTATAGTTGTGCATTGTAAATATGGTTTGGATATTATTGTGTGTTAAGGTAGTCGAATGAAGGAGATGGGTGTAAGAACTATTCACTACTTTATTCATTATTGTAAAATACAATAACTACAACACTAATGTAATGAAATGTAACGCGTCTGTTCTCTATACCGTTGTATATCCAAGATTTTACCTTAAATAAGTTGGGGGCGTCGTGCTCAGACGATAGGATACCTTAACAACCGCGCCATCTATGTTAAGCTGCTTTTGAAGTACTAAATATGTAAACAAATCGCGTGGCGGGATTTCGAATTATTTAAGAGATAAAATTTCTTTTAATAATGAAGTTCTTTTTAATATTTATCGCAGTTATATTAGTGTTATAGCAACGAAAATGATATGTTGCCACATCGAATAATACATTAAGAGCAATATGGGTATTAAGCTGGAAAATCAAGAGGGGCAACTCGTTTCCACTTATTATTAGTGGAAAGAGCGGAGTATGCCCTGGAAAACAGGGAGGTGCTGTTATACACCTACCGCGATATAGAGGGAACTTTTAACAATACCTCTGCAACATCGATAAATAGGCTGCATTCTAAAATGGAAGATCAGTATACACGACCATCATGGGGGAAACTTGGTGGCTCGGGTTGACAGGGGATGTCCACAGGGAGGGGTTTTATCCCCACTGCTGTGGAATCTTGTCGTGGACGGGCTGATAAGTAAACTGGACCAAGATGGGCACAAAACGTTGGGATCTTGTCATCCTAACCCAGAGTAAATTTAACAACGTAGTTAGGGACAGGATGTAGAACGCACTACAAGTTGTACAAAAATGGATCAGGGAAGAGAGGCTTAAAATAAGTTCTTCTAAGACGACCACAATAGCATTCACAAGAAGGAGAAAACTGGACGGGCTAGGACCGTTAAGAAGGTTGAAGAAAGATATTTGTCTGGGGAAGTAAAATACCTTGCGATCATTCTGGCCCCAAACGCTTACTTGGAATTGCTTCAATGAGTCGAATTAACCAAATTTCAGAGTCAAACGCAAGGTAGAAACTATGCTTATGTTGGCCAGGATAGCCCATGGAAAAATAAGGGAAAATTTGTTTCTATAATTCGTGAAGAATGGATACCGGTTTGCAACCATGTACATAAAATTGTAGAATATTTGCAAAAAGAGCACATGTTGGATAACATAACAAATGACGTGGTATTTGTTGTGAATTTTTATGCTAACGATGACCAAGATACCGGTCTTTCCACTTTTAATAATTTGTTACCATAAATTATAATTGCATTGCATACTTCATTTTTTATTCCTGAATAAATGGCAGTTGTTATTTCACTACTTTATTTCTTTTAAAGTAAACAAATAAATTTAGTGTTTTTAACAGTAACACAAAATTTGCAAAAATTAAAATTAAATAATTTTCAACTGTTTTTATATTTTCGGCACATGTCCATGTATCTAGCGTACACTTCAGTCTGGGTCAACAGTACTACCGTCAATATTTTTATGTTACTTTGTTAAAGTAATACACAAAATGCTTAATGGCTTATGCCTCATATATATTTTTATGTTAATCCTAGACCACGCAATGCACAATTTCCTACGTTAAAGAAAACAATCTGTACATGATGTGGTTAAGTAACACTCGTATGAAATACCATAGCTATTTTTATTTTTTGAACTAGTTCCATCCAGATCATCGAAAAAATAAATAAAGAAATCAATTAGAGATAATTATTTACTCATAAACAAGATCCTATCAACCATTTTAAATTGGCGTTCCAATTAAATAAAAACTTGTACTTGACGATACATGTTAGATTAAAATTCAGAAATTCCAAAACCTCTAGAATGTCGACAGTGTTAATCATGAGCTTCCCACTAGGATTAATAGTAGACACATCAGAAAAGAATTAAAATTCCGCTGGACTCGGGGAATTTTACCCATAATAAATATTTATAACCGCCTTATCGTTGTTTTCAAAATCATATTCCTCGTGGCATTATATCAAACCAAACTGCAACACAATAACAATTGCTTAGTTTTAATTTGCATTTCCATTTCCATTAAGAATTCAGTGACATATGGCAACTTGTACTGCAAAATCTGTCACCTTTAATAGAGGTTGTATGGATATTTCTATGGAAAATAAAAAGCTTTGTTAAAACAAAAATCTGGAAAATCTAGATTTAACTGGAACTTTACTATAATAGATAGAACACCTACAAAAATGGGTGTGTGTGTGTATGACTTTTAGATTAGAACGTTGAACCAATACGATTGATGCATGCGGTGCATTATCTTTAAAATAAAAAGAAGCTTTAAAAAATATGGATGACATCGTAAGGTCATTTGTCGTGGTGCCTTGCAAAAAAATCGACTACTGGTGCATTAAGGATCTCCAAAGATTAAAGGTACACGAACCCTGCAATTATGGGGGCACTTATTTTTAGCAACAAGATAATAGATAAGGAAAGATTATATTTTCTTTTTTTTATAGATATGGAGTTATTTGCAAAGAACATCTACGTGCAACAACACATTTGCTAGAACCATGTACATCAACGACATTTAATATTTACAAATAAAATTATACCACAATAACTTTAAATACTTAAAAAGTAGTAGTTGCACCGGTTAGTGTAATGCATTATTTTTAGTTAAACAACAATATTAAAACAGTATAAATTTTGATATCAAAAACATAACAAATAAGTACATTGTGATCAATCTCAACTGCCTGGAGTTGGTATCAAAAAAGTCCCTACATTGATTATGAACTAGTTTATATTTATCTTCGTGGATTGGCTACACTCTGTTTGTCATCTGTCATTCGTGTTTACCGCTATTATGACTTTGCTTCGTTCTTGCATTTTCTCAAATTTCTTCGCTTTAACTGCTAGATAAAATGTAACTTTTTAAAGACACCATACCATTTACGTTGCTCAAGACACGTTTATCGTGATGGATATTGATCGAGATGGGTTGGTTCAGTGTTGGACAAAGAATGGATGTCAATTCAAATAAATCGACACGAAAACCGTCTGTTCAACCAAGTGCATTTTTTAATTAGTTGAAAATATTGTGTTCTTATTAGCGCATATTCGTTAGGTATCCGCCTTGGAAGTGCTCATACAATACTAAAAAAGAAATCGCATATGCATCTCTTCAGAGTTTCAATTTGTCAACACCTTAGATCATATATATTACATGGATACCGCTATGTTTCCCAACTATGTTTCCAACATATTACAGACATAAAAATGAATCAGCATTTCTGTCTAACAACGCTTATTCGTATTTTCTTGTTCGCACCTGACCACGCGTGGACCACGGCGGGAGAAGCGCGCCAAATTTCAATAAAATTTGACATACATCAGAGATAATACCAGCTCTGACGCATAACCTAATTTTTAAATGTCAACATAAAATAGCTCGCTCATACAGATTGATAGACAACAGTAGTTGACATTGACCACACATTGACAGCACTCTAATCTAAGTCTAACGGTACTGTGTCTAATGTCTGTTTAATAAAATTGTGAAATCGCAAACGTCCCACAATAAATCGCACGGAATCCGCATGCATTTCCGTTTCCGATTCCACGAGAGGTCAAATAAGGGATAGCTACATACAATGTTCATAAGCATGAAAGTAATAACTCGAAAATCGTAGAAGTACATACATGTTGGAAACAGTAACGTCAACACCCAAGATTTTGAAACCAGACTAATAACTGTCAATGAAAATTTACACGAAGACGACTTTGACCTAACTTTTTATTCCGACGAAGCTTCCTTTCATTATTTGGTTACGCTAATGTGCAAAATTATCGTTCGTGGTCCACAGAAAATCCACATGTTTTTGTTGAAAGTGACCTTCATCCTATCCTTGCAATGCCTAGTAGACGAATTATAGTGCCACTTCTTTCACGATATTATAAACGCAAAGCGTTATGTAGAGAACAATTTCTAATAGCGCGATTTCTGAATTTGCACGATGAAATTGCTCCTGGATATTTCCAAAAGAACGCTGCTCCGGCACATACCGTAGGAGTTACAATAAATTATTTACAGCAATTTTACGGTAATAGATTAATTAGTGTAAATTGAAGACCAGCCTCTTCAACCAACTCAAAATCTCTAGACTTCTTTCTATATGAAAAGACGTGCAAACTTGTATCTCGAAAATGTTGGTGGACATTTCGAACATTTATTGTGGAAGTGATTTTTTATATTTAATAACTAAACTGCATTGATTGTATTCTGCTGTGATTTTAATAAACATTATTACAATTACGTTTATGTTTATTACCGTAAAGGAATGTATCGTAAATTGAGAAATCTGAATTAACTTTTCTTTGTTTGGTCTGCGTGTAAATTAAAAATAACCAATAAAACAAAAATTAGGATTAGACAACTACGTAGTGGCGCCAAGATAAATTTGCTGTTGCCAACGTCATATGCCGGGATAGCGTAGTGGGAAGAGCGCTAGGCATCCGTACTGGATGTTGATGGTTCGAACCTCCATGCCGCAATCGATTTTTAAAAAAGTCGATTGTAGCCGGTGATCAGTACCTCTCCCGGTATCCTTCATTGCTGGGGCAAAAATCGGCACTGCTGCCCTCTCGCGGTGAGGAGACGCAGTAACAAGTCATACACTACACACACCACACACAAAGGATCCAATTGGGTGGCCCAAGTGCGTACAGCCTACGGCCCCCTCCCCACCCACAGACTTTATCCTTTTTCTATTGCCAACGTCGGATAGTACTCAAATATTATAGGTTAAAATTATAGATAGTAAAAATAAGAAGTAAATAATATAACAAGGACGAATCGACCGACAAGGACCTTTTTATTTGTGTGCATATATTCTTAAATAAAAATATAATAATAATCTTTTTTCCTTTGTGATGTGCTCAACTAACCGAACAGACGCATCGTGCATATGCAAAGTCACAATATCATCATCACTATAGAAATGTACACAGTGTACTCAAATATATTTTTGAATTTGTCAGTTTAATTTGCAAAGTTTATTTTGGTGAATACGGAATATATATATTACGGTGAATGCCCTAAGAGACGAAATACGCTTCCATACATTTTTACATCACGAATTGACAATTTAGATGGCTAGTATTTTCGTTCGTTGACGATGTTTCCGAAGAAATTTCCGCATTTTCAAATAACCCCGCGTGGAACTTTCCAATCTATTCGAAATCTACATAGTGAATTTTTCTCTTAGCAAAATCAGATAGGCTCAGCTCTACCTACCGCTACTTGTCACTAAAACTTTGAAATAAATTGCCAATTAGAGTTAGTAAATCACCCTGTATATTGTGCATACTGGATTGGAGAATCAACATCCGTGAATAAGAGCGAAACACATGCAAGCATAAAAAACCGCCCTAGTTGCCAATGTACTATATCTACACTGTCGCTTCTCTCACCCCGATTTGGCAATGTTCCGCAATAATATATTGAGATATTAGTACATATTAAAGTTCTACTTTTAAAGATGCATACACGATTTGGGTAGTTGTTTTTGCGCCTGCTTTTCTTATTCAGAAGGGTTTATTATTTTTGTTTCTTATTTTCATAGCGCAAGTACACGCATAATAAATGTATATGTAGTTGAATTCGAACGGTTGTATCGGATAGTTGTCTCGTGTCGGGAGTAGTGATTGTGGATTTCTGTTTTAATGTTTCCCCTCATACCAGTTTCCCTTTTCCTGTGCTGGCTGAAGCGAGACGATTAGAACAATTGCGTAAGTCTTATTTACCTTTCATTTTACGTTATATAATTGACCAACATCAAAAATACGTATCCTTAAAGGTATTACAGGAAAAATACTCAAGTGTAGAAACAAGATTTATAAAATCGGATCTATCAATTGTATACATTTAGCTTAATTAAATCAAGATAGCAATATCAATTTCTACTTTCTTACTGATGAATGTAATTACCTTCATCGTTAATTATTTCCATTTGGAAGGTTTTCGGCCTGTATTTCCATATCAAAGCTTTGTCTCCTAAATTGTTTCAATAATTGCGTATTTAACAATTGCGTAAGTCTTATTTACCTTTCATTTTACCGTAAACCGATACGTTAAAAAATTGACCAACATCAAAAATACGTATCCTTTCCTTAAAGGTATTAGAGGAAAAATACTCAGGTGTAGAAACAGGATTTATAAAATCGGATCTATCAATTGTATACATTACATTTTGACTTAATTAAATCAAGATGGCAATATCAATTTCTACTTTCTTACTGATCAATGTAATTACCTTCATCGTTAATTATTTCCATTTGGAAGAAGGTTTTCGGCCTGTATTTCCATATCAAAGCTTTGTCTCCTAAATTGTTTTAATAAAGCAAGCCTTAACAAGGATATATGTTTATTTAAGGCCGCCAGTCAGCCTAAAAAGAAAAGAAGGAGACGAAGACCAAGAACGTGGAACGAAGAGGTAGCATGGCTCCTGAAATCACGATACATAACATGGAAATATAAACCAGAAATATAATAGTAGTATATATAAAATTTTATTATCAAATAGGTACCCTAATACATTACAAATTAATTTGGATCATTTTTGAAAATACAAAAATTGCTTAATTAATTAAATATTAATCGATTCAACGATAAATGTAACATATGATTTGTTAGTATTTATAGATTTCCATATATGTTAGTAATGATCATGGCTATATACACAGATGTAACTACCGTTTTGGAACGTTAATAATAGACGAGTAGATGTTACGGATCAACAAACCGCACCAAGTATAAATTTAAAAAGCTACTAAAACGTAAATATCGATTTAAAAAGAATAACATACTTATAGTACTAACACAAAATATACTGAAAACAAAAAAAAATGTTTACAAATATGTAATATACACGTTTTTGTTCATAACCTACCTTTAAAATTTGATATTTTGAGCATTATTACTTCGATTGTTTAAAAACAATGTATGTGTAAGCAAAAATGATATAAAAAAGTAAATATCACGAGTTTATTTGCAATATGAAATTAATTTATCTAAAGGCACTTCGATATGTGTTTAAATTTATTATACGTAATTGCCGATAATTCATTTTTTGGCAACAATAATTGCTTAACGAGATTCACTTAGAATACAATCAATTTCAACGATCATGTGATAATTTAAGGCAGTAAATATTTTTCTCCTTCACGATTATTATGTTTTCACAACAATATACTAAATAGTAGACGTCACGAATTAAAATTTATCACAGAAAAGTTGATGCTTCTTTAGTTAAATATTTCACATAAAAATATATTATATATAGGCATATAAATGGTGAGACAGAATATGCCGATACGATACATAACATATCTTCCGGAAGCGAAGGAATGTAATAATTGTTACGTCCTTTTAAATTGGTCACATGTGTATTGTAGCGGCTGTATAACGTGCTTCTCCTCTCCTCCATCTCCATTGGCTTGGACGATACTAAGTGAACAAAGTGAAACGTTGTTACCATCAATGTATAAAGCAAAATTGTTGTATTATTATTAACTTAGGATAAAATAATTACTACGAACTTCCAAATGAGAGAGAAGTGCTACAAGGAGATGCATTGTTGTTTATTACGGCTCCAGATCGCGTAATTAATGAGATAAAAACAGAGGAACAGTGAAGAAGATCTATGCAAATAGCGTACGCCGATGATCTAGCAATAGAAAAGGAATAGCAATAGCAAGGAATAGAAAAGGCCAAAAGAAGCGTGTAACGTTTTAAACGCTGCCGAACTATTTATCGTAACATTTGCAATCTCAGGCGCGCGACCTGTCCCTCTTCTGCGAGTCTCTACGATTAAATTTCGGCGACAGGACTCGTAATTGGGCCACCCGAGTCACGCGGTCGCATTCCAGCGAATGATAATGCGCGACGCGCAAGATCGAGAATTGATTGGCTAAGGGATGCATGCCCCTGCGCAGGAACGGTTGCTTTTCCCGCATTTAAGAGGATAACAACTAATGAAAAATATACATACACGTAAGGAAACAACAATTTAAAAGTACACAATGCGGTACACAATGGGGTAAAATGTACTCGTTCTAATAAAAATGGGAAAAGAATGCGGGGATATTATTTTAACTAGTTCGGCAGCATTTAAAACGTTACAAGAGATCTAGAAATAAACGGGAAAAATATATATCCTGCAATAGAAAAAGGAAAACGACATTCTCACAAACAAAGATCAAACATCATAAATTCGAGAAGGTTTTAGCAAACAACTACTCACAGGTAAAATACCGAGTGAAAACACCAAATTAGGAATTTCCACAACAGCTATAACACCCATACTAACATATGCGACAGTAACCTTTGCTGTAATACAAAGCCACGAAGATCAACTGAAGATATTTGAAAGCAAAATTATAGGAACAATTCATAGGACCAAAACCGGAACTGATGAATGGAATGGAGATCCCTTACGAATTAAATTTACTTGGTTATTTGGTATTGTAATGACATCCGCCTGGTTCGTCCCTTCTACTACAGCCCCTAGGTACTATTGTAGATACGGATGCCATTCTAGAGTTCATCAAACAACTCCAGGCCCTTAAGGTGGTTCAGAATCTTGTTCAATGCGAAATTCTTCAGTTCAGTTAGGGAAGTCAAAGAAATACCTTATTGGAATCAAATCAACGCTCTTACCACTAAGCTAACGAGTCACGATGGAGTACCTGATTCGAGTACTCCAGTTCTGACATGATTAGATGAGATTCACTCTTTCGCATGTACCAAACCAGGAAAATTGGCTCCAAAATTGGAGTGCTTTCTGTTTTAACCAGAAACTAATTTGTTGTTGGGTTATCGAAATTGATATGCCAATTGCGGGTTCTGGACCCTGGAAGCATCGTTTTCTGCGAGAGTTTCGGCTGCCTCATTGCCTTTAATGACGGAGTGACCCGGGACCCAGATTAGGGTTAGTTTGTTAGACGCCCTTATTGTATTTAGAATGGTTTTGCAGCTCCAGATCAGTTTAGAGTGGTATTTGTGTGTCTCCAATGCTTTCAATACGACCGACCGTCACTGAAAATTTTTATTCATTGTGTTTGACGTTTTTGTTGAAAATCTCTCTCGTGCACATCTCAATGGCAGATTTCAGCCTGGAAAATTGTTGTTGTAGTGTTTTTCAACTTTCGGGTTACTGCAGCACACTCCTTGGCCAACACCCTGCTGTGTTTTCGATCCATCCGTAAACCAGCAGGTGTCTGCTTGCGTCCATTTGGTTTCATCACATCTTCATTCGTCTCTATTTAGATAGGAAGTAGTGAAGAATATGTCGATCATGCGCCATGCGCACATTATGTCAGACGCCATTCCCCAGCATGCCGTCGGAGATAATCATATCCAGCAGGTTATTTGCCACGAACACATGAAGGTACGGCGATTAGTTCGCTATGTACCAGAGACGAAATGTAGTTAATCTCGCCTCCTTTTGCAAAGCTATATGCCGGGGCGGGAGATCCAGAAGAATTTCTAGTGCTAAAGACGAGGTAGAAGAAATTGCTCCCGTAATTGTCATGCTCGTCATCCTTTGTATGGATGTGAGTGACAATAGCTTGTTGCGATTTCCGCCACCAGGGTATTGCCCAATAAGTGATGGCTGGGTGCATTACCGCCACATACAACCAGTGAACCAGTTTCGGGGATAACCCCCAAGACTTTCCACCTACCCTGCAAGAAGACCATAAGTACAGGCTTGCCTTTGGCATACCTTTTTCAGATGCGGATTCCAGGTTAATGTCCTAGCAAATGTGACGCCTAGATATTTTACTTTTTCCGCAAGTTCCAGTTTCACACCTTGAATGGTGGGGTAACACCGTAGTTTTGTGCGGATTGATGCATAGGTTATCCCTGCTGCGCCAGCTACAAATGCCATCAATTACCTGAACGAGGGCTGTAAAGATTTCAGTCTCGCCTGACCTCCTTACCGGGATAACAATGTCATCCTCATACACCTGTACCTCGGTTCCAAGGGCCCGAATGCTAGCCAATAGGTCGTCTACAAGAAGTGACGATAAAGTGGGGATAAAATCCCTCCTTGTGGACACCTCGCGCTCTACCTGAACTTGACCATCTCGCCGCTCAGAATCGTTATTACAGGCGTGTTTGCAAGCATGGAGGCAAAGCTCTGCATAAGGATGAGGGAACCGCATTATTAGATGCTCTCTCTATGCCCACAAATGCTGCCATTGCTATTTCCTTGGAATACATCGGTTCTGTTATCTTAGAGACCAGGTTGTTTAGTGTAAGATCATGAATTTCGAATTAAAACATAGTACGATGTATAAAAGCACAAAGGATGCGATAGTACGGACACACACTTAGGCGAGAGAGAGAGAGAGAGAACACCCATAAGAGCTTTAACAGAATGGAACTGGTTAGAGAAATGGAAAGATCGAGTAGAAAACACAATAAGAAAGGAAGGAGTGGCGAAAAGATAGGAAGGAGTGGGGGGAAATAGCAGAGAGGGCAATGGCACTTCAAGAAATGTAGGAAGAAACGTCGGAAAATGTGGTAGAATCTACCACGAGAAAGATAATTAAGAGTTCAACAATAAACAGCTACAATTCCCACGGGAATGTAAATCTTTCGTATCAATATTAACTGAAATACTAACTTACCCTTATAAGAATTTGTCCACTTGTCGTGTGAGGGTTTCTGTACGCATACACGAGCCACACTGCCATAATGAAAACTAACGCTCCCAAGAATAACGTGGCTACCACAGCGGACACTCCCATCTGTACATCATGTTTAGCAGTAACCGATCGTGACGCCAGAGCTGTACTTCGAGGAACCGATTGATCGTTGAGTATTACTTCGTTGTAGTCTACTTCGGCCGTGTAGATCGCTTGGCAGAGGGATGGATCACGAATTTGTTTCCGGTCACAACCGCTAATTAACCAATCGTGACGATACCTGTCAACACTAGTTGAACATCTCCTAGTTGTAGGGCACCAGTTACACTGCAAGAAGAAAAGGGCAAAGGCAAATGTAAATGATAAGCTCGAATATGTTAGTAAAAGAAAGACAGGCAATGTCTTGTCATATTTTGATAGTATCAAGTACCTACAGGAATCTATTTGTTTAGTAATTTAAAAAAATAAGCGCTTTAAGATTTATTCCATAGGTTTGGATAACTTGCTTCTCTTAAAAATTATATTTCAAACTTTGACACATCGGTTTCAGTAAGTCAGTATTGGATTAACACAGATTAATAGCTCAGATATGATCTTCGTCGAATTCGTCGATTTTACGAAATGTCAACAATGACACGTCATGTCAAATCTGGGTACTTCTTTTGACAAACTCAGTCGATCTTTTATTTAGTTATTAATAGGTGACTTGACTTTAAAGTGAGGTATGTACGTTGGGCATAAAAATTATTTAAACACACTGTTCGGATTACTCCTCCCGCACAAGTATTAATTAATTCGGGACGACACGTGTTTCGGGAATA
>JARFOC010090340.1:0-13608 GCA_031763485.1 Osmoderma eremita | reverse complement strand
TATAGGCTTTCTTTCCACTTTATTACCCGTCCACAACTCCTTTTTACAATATATAAATGATAATTTAACAACATCAATTTAAAACTTTGCCAAAACTGCACCGACATTTAAAATTTCTATGGTATTTAAATTTGTTAAATAAAAATCTCTTATTCGTACCGTTCCAATACACAGGTAACCAAATAAGTGCGGTTTTTGACGGCAAAATATAAATATTTATTAAGAAATAATAATACACTATTATTCATCGAAGTAATTACCATCACACTCAAGCTCTTGCCAACGTGACACAAATTTTTGTATGCCGGTATTGTAGAACTCTATGTACTTTGAATCAAAAAATTGGCGGAATGCATTTCTTACATCAACTCGAGTTTTAATCTATGCTTCATACAGTTGTCAAGAGGCAAAACAATTGGCGAAATGTCAGGATAGTATGGAGGATGTGGTAACGTTTTCCAACCAAGTTCAGAAATGTTTTCCTGGATCACTCAGACAACCCAATCGTGAGATATAAATAGTAATAATTGTCCAAAAAATTCTGCCTTTTTTTAATCGTCGACCCGCCAACATTCAGAGCTGAAAATTTGTCTGTAGGATGCATCCAGGGGGCTAAATATATGCCCCCATTTTCGGCGAAAAACACCCTAGGCCGGGCAATCCATGCTTACCCCGCTGCGGCCATTTCTTGTACAAATAATTTAGAATTCAAAATAGTTTTTTAAAAATCAAAAAAATGTATTTGATTTCATATGCATAGAATTAAAATTCTAATCTAACATTTTTTTTTACTTACATCTCTCCAAAACACAAAATTGACAAAAACATTCTTCATCTTTTATAGTCTTTCTCTTTCTGTGCCGAGATACACAACTCACGATGTTCCCGCTACACTTGTTACACCTTCACTAATGACAGTTATCGAACGCCTGCATTATTTCTGCGAATGAGCACATCATTTCTAATCACTTCTCTCATTGGGAATGACAGGAGATATAAAAGAATTCAGTCGACATCTCAAAAGAAATGTCAAGACGAAACTAATGCAGCTGCAAAGTGATATGCAAGCAGCGTTATTTCGTGTTGATTCTGATAAAAATGAAATTCCAGTGTTGGTCAATTAATTCTAGTCCATTTGCTATCCTTACCAAGATATTAATTTGGAAGAAAATGTGTTAGAATATGAGGTTAAAAAAGTGTAAATATACCGCTTGGAAGGTTTTGATTTGGCAATGCGAATTTGGTGTACGTTTATTAAGAATAATTATTTGGTCGCGTCAGAGTCCACATCTATACAAAAAATATGACGCACGCAGAAACGTTCGTCAAATAAAACGCACAACGTAAATATTTATTGGTATTGCCGGGGCTTCGAAAAAATATTCTACACGCGAATGATGTTTCCAACGGTATTAATGACTATTATTCGACGACTTTAGTTTGGGGACGTAGAAATACTTCTCCCTAAACCACGTGTGTGCTTCTATCGATCCCGTTAGTATAATTAAAAAGGCGAATTAAAAAATTACATCGAATAAGATAAATATACAGGGTGTTTGCGGCTTTGTGATTTTATTTTCAAGAGGTGATTAAACGTCTTAAAATAAGGCCATTAACGTAAAAATATCTTAACAAAGTTGCATAATAAGAGAGATATTAATGTTAAAAACAATTTTGTAGTTTGTATTTTTTTTATTATTAAGTGGTGATAAAGTATATTAATTCAAACAATTTTTTATGTATTTTATGGAATCCACTTCACACTAGTTGTTCAAAGTTATCGCCGTGTTGTTGAACGCAAAGTCTGCTCGACGTATCCATGAATTGGCGTAATTTACTAGGTCTTGGTCTTGCCGTCGAATTATCGCCGCAGCTGCCTCAACGCGGTTACGAAGGTCATCTAAATTAATTATGTCGTTGGTGTATACCATGGTCTTCACAACGCCCCATAAGTAGAGATCAAGAGGGTTAAGGTCGGATGACCGAGGAGGCCATGACATATGACCACCCCGACCAATCTACTTATTTTCAAACACATTATCTAAATGTTGGCGAACTAAACGATTAAAATGCGGCGGTGTGACATCGTGAAGAAACCACATTTGTCGACATACATTCAAAGGAACTTCTTCCAATAGTTCCATCACATGATTTTGCGAAAACAAGAGATAATCATATCCATTCATTCGGTTTGGCAACACAAATGGGCCAATAAGTTGTCCGTTGAGCAGTCCGGCCCAAACGTTTATGAAAAATCTATGCTGGAAATGATTACGACAAGCAGCATGTGGATTTTCAACGGCCCAAATATGAGTATTACGACAGTTATTTATGCCGTTACGTGTAATTGTTGGTTCATCGCCAATACAATGGAAGAAAAGTTAGGAATTTTTACATGTCTTTGTAGAAACCATCGGCAAAACCGTAAACGTAAAGGATGACCTTCAAGTTGTAACTGTACTTTTTGTACATGGAAAGGATACAATTGATTCTCGCGCAATGTTCGCCAGACAATTCGATTTGATATATTTCCTTGGCGAGATATTTTTCGAGTACTACTAGAAGGATCTTCTTGCATAAGATTTAAGACTTCTTTCTCGGCATCCAAAATTTGTTGGTGTCGGCCAGGACCACCATCTTGACCTTGATGTGTTCGCAGTACACCAGCTTCTCGTGCACGGATTACTAGAGCGGTGAATTTTTGTGGAATACGTGTTGGCCTGTTAGGAAACCGCTCAGCGTACAATCGACTTGCAGCAGCAGAATTCTGGGGTACTTCACCATAACTTAACAACATGTCAACGTATTCACTGTTGGTGCGATGGATCATTTTTACTTTCCTTATTAGGATTTAAACGGAAAAATTTAGGTCAAACCAGCAATACAGTGACAACTAATGAAACAGCTTGACAGATGGGAAAAGTTACAGACATCAGCCTACTTAGTAAAAAAATCACTAATAACCTATCGTTTACATTGCACAAGTTGTTGATCAATCGTTTTAGCGTTAAAAACTTTTTTTATTGTGGTTAATCGCCACTTTAAAATAATAAAAACTACATTTTTTTACATTAATATCTCTCTCATTATTCAACTTTGTTAATGTACTTTTACGTTAACGACCTTATTTTAAGATGTTTAAACACACCTTGAAACCGTAAAAATGCCATTATCGGTGCACACCTTGAAAGTAGAACCACAAGACCGTAAACAGCCTGTATATGAAATATCGTCGAAGAATAAAAGAGTTTCGGTGAGACATTTTGAGAATATATCCACACTTACTTTGATCGCAGTTTTGTCCGTGGCCGTGGGGGAATTGCACGGACTCCTCGGCAGACCTTCGTCATCTTCGCTTGTGTCGCCCCGACCTCGCCTCAACCTCAATCTTTCCGTTAATTCAGTCTGTAACAGAATAAGAACTAAGAAAAGAAAAAAAAGTTGAAGAGATTTGAAAGAGGAAAAATGACGTCGCCTTGGTTTGTCTATATATATTATAAGAATTATAGAAAGGTAAAAAGATTGGTATAAAATGAAACATTCGTTTCGAATGAGTCACGATTATGTCGTATACGGCAGGCGGTTTAGAGTGATTCACAACTGTTGTAAATGTTTTAATTAATACTTATTATGATTGGTAGTCCAAAAATAAAGATTAAAATTCATTTTGAGGTTATTCTATCTTTTCCTTTAATTTTGATGAAATTGATTGCGTTTGTTTTATTTATTCGTCCATGTATTACATGCTGAACAATGTTTAACGTAGATTCTATCTAAAACAAAGATTTTCTCTCTGTCTGTGATTAAAACCAGGGTTGACATGATTTAAATCATGATAAAAATTCAAGTGATTTTTAATTACAAAAATCGTGAATTGCTTGAACTAGTTTTTTAAATATTTGATTAATTGTTTTAAGAGGGAAAAATAAAAAAAAAGCTGGCGATGACTTAATTCCTAGTTTGTTGGTGAGAGATGTACTTGCCAAACTATTAACATTTATTTTCAGTATGTCTATAATATGTCGATGGAAAATAGCAAGAATTACACACGATATTTTTAATTATCCACCAATCTCAATATTATCAAACTTCGCTAAAATATTAGAACAGCTTATGTGTTACACCATTTATGAAAATGTTCGGCCATTTATCTCTTTGAAACAACATGGATTTATATCCACCACAACTAATCTTGTTTCAATTACATAATTTACATAATTTGTAAGTAATCTCCCGGATGATCGTAGACAGGTTGAATTTTTCGCGGGCCTTTAACACTATTGATCATCAAATTCTCCTCTGGAAACTAAGCTCTTTTGGCATGTCACCCAAACTACTACATTTAATTAAATCCTATATGGAATACTGAATGTGTTATGAACATTACAATGGATTCCGGTTCCTGTTACCTCTGGAGTACCACAGTCCTCCAATTTGGGACCGCTGCTCTTTCGTATCCCTATTCTGTTAATCAAACAGCAATCTCTAGACGGTCAAGTATCCGAGACCTGGGAGTACCCTTTGACTCTCAATTGTCTTTTAGTGATCATATCACAGGAATTGAAATTTGCCATGAAGTTTTTTTTTTTCACTTTTATTCGTACAGAGCTGGAATATCCTTCAATTATTTGGTACCCCTATTATCACCATCAGCAAATTGATCCATCAATACACACAAACTGACTTGCCTGATAGATTTTTAGAAAATTTTGATAACCCTTCTTCAAATATTTATTTTAAAAGAACCTACACTAACTTTATGTAGACAATAATACATTTACACGTTAATACTTGCAAAAATTACATTAGAACAATCTTATATTAATGCAACCACATTTCTACCAACTAACCTTGAAAATCCGTTACCTCAAACAAAGTCTTACTTCACAACACCTTATGTAATATATTAGTTATGTATATATACTATTATCCATAACATAATATTACATACACCAGTTATCATAATATTCTAGGTTTAATTCTTTGGAGCGAACTGCATATATACACTGAACATTGTATAACTTGTATCATCAATTCTATCGTGTATAATATTACAATAAAACAGATCCTCTTCTGCAACACTAGCAATTTTTAATTGAATCCACTAACGAAGCTTTTTCGATGAGAAATGCTCTCCGTAACAATAATAATAATTTGATGCCTATTAGCGAAAGCGGGAGCCGGAAATTTTCACTAATTCCACCGATTATTACAGCCAACGGCTGTGTAAATAAACGGATATCAGCCAGACGTAACGAAATAGTAATTTACAGAGTAATAAGGAAGACGTTTATACGTGAAGAAAGACGAATGACCACATTTTCTTACTGTTAGTGAATATTAACGAGGAATTATTAAATCCTACTCCCATATTTTTTATCGCCAAATCTTTTATAATAAAAACCGTTACAAATATTGTTATAAATATTTCGGCATGTAATGTACATGGTAGACAATATATATGTAGATAAAAAAATAGAATGAACAGATAAGATAAAATATATACATTTATAACAAACCCACAAATAAATTAATTATGGACAAACAACAACTTAGAACATAAACAGTTATGATACGAAGCTTGCTTCATCGTCCATGAACTCTTCCAGGCGGCAGCATTCCCTCTCGACCAATAACTTTTTGACCTGTTTCAGCATTAAATCGTATCCTTATACCATTTCTATTGCGGGTATGGTAAGTATGCTGACAACCATTTACGGGGAACAACATCTTGTTTTCGCGTACGTGGACAAAAACTGATGAAACGAAACCCATGTGACAAGAGGGAATAACGATAAGAGGAGCTGCCTTTGCAGGTGCGTGCCTTGCTGCGTGCTTTATTCTCTTTATGGCGAATAATGCGGTAGAGATTTTGCTAGGCAGATTGGATGTGACACCGCATCTCGATATTGATTGTAATACCCAGAAATTTTACCACGAATGGTTCGTCGTTACATGTTGCAAGTATAACTATCTGGGCCTTCTCTTCGTTAACCTTTAATTTATTTGCAGCAAGACAGTCCTTACATCATTGAAAGCCTTCTGTGATGGCTCATCGAGTTCTTGCATGTTCTGTGTCTATACCAGTAGCGGCGTGTCATCCGCATACAGACATACAGTGTGAATTGTTGCCAGCTGCGGATAAGCTCAGTTTGTTACAACAGAATAGGAATTACTCTGCTGTGCGGATTCTGGCGAATGTATGGCTTATTCAACTTTATCTAATACATAGATACATCTTGTCCGACACATTAGGCTCCTTATGCACTCGGTATATCTACTCCATAAACAGTTGATGGGAGGTCATTTATATATATTATAAATAGTAAAGGTCCCAGGATTGCTCCTTGTGGAAGGCCATATGCATCGCCTTCAAGACGAGACGAGGGAACTGTCATTGTGTTTTGTTCTATTCGCGAGATATGATTTTAATAACCTCAAAGGTTCTCCTCTTACACCATAAAACTGGAGTCTTTCCAACAGAATGCCATGACCTACATGAGTCGAATGCTTTAGTTAATTCCAGCATAGTTATTTCAGAGTATTCCACGATCTAAAGCATTGTCGATTTATAGTACCATATCAGATATTCCAGTTATTGAATACCTTTTTCTCGAAACCGTGTTGTCTTGGGGAAAAGTGGTTGTTAGTTTCTTAATTAGTGACTAACTTCGAGGCGATAACATGTTGTTTACCAATAGCAGAAAAATAATTGTTTAACTGATCCGCCAGAAGAGGGTAATATTTGTTATTTTGATTTGGAGTAGTGGGCTTTGCCTTTTATTCACGACAGCTGTAATTTTGTTCTCTATGAATGTTGCATTACCTTTCTGTTTGGTCTCTGCTATTTTTAAAATGATATTCTTGTTTGATTCCACGATATGTTTGGTAAACCTGTTCATTTCTTGTTATTTCAGTTGTTGTTCAGGTGTTGAATAGTAAAGGTCCCAAATTGAAACCTAGCTATATATAACCCTTGATATTAGAGCGGTTAGATCATTTATAACACAAATGATGTTGAAGTTGTTCTAAAGTATTTCTAACGATATTTGTGATACAAAACTGGTGTGCGACAAGGTTAAAGTTTGGATCCTTTGCTATTTTTAAAGATTGTGGTGTACTGGTACGTGCCTGACACTAAGATTTACGTAGACATTTTGAACTGTTCGACTTGCCAAATATTTCAGAACAACTGGGAAACCTCAAGATTCCAATTTGGGACCTTTGCTATTTAAGATTTTTATAGATTGTGGTGTGCTAATATATGCAGATGATTTGAATATTTTCGAATAAATTTTAAACTGTTTGGATTGTCAAATACTTCACAACAAATTTATTATTAAACAAATTTGTTATCAAAGACCACCAGCTGTTCTAATATCAATTTTTATACTTCAATCGCTTGGAGATATAAGTTAACGTAGCTGGTTTAAGTTAGTTATTGCGGCATAACAGAATACCCAAAAGAACAATTTTAAGAGGTCCTACAGCTATTAAAATGTATAAAACTATATATAAAAATGATTCTGTTAGTAATCCCGTCACACTAAACATTAAAATACTGGCAGTAATAAACATTTCCATGTGTCCTTTCATTTTCCTACCCTCAGTACTAACTAAAAATTACATGTGGAGAGTGTGAAAAGGTCTACATGGGTCAAACAAAGAGGGCAATTCGAACTAGGTATAAAAACATATCGCTCATTACCGATATAGGACGGCAGATATGTTTAATGTTGCCGCACATATCCAACAAACGGACATATATAAATGTAAATAATTTAAAATTGATGAAATCAGTAACTTCGACGCGCGAACTAGATGCCTACTGTATATCGAAGAATAAAAACTTTCTTAATCGAAGAGAAGTACCAGTCCAGTTTGATGGATTTATTACGGTAACAGCACATAGTTAAGAATGACGGGATGAGACTCTTCTAGGAATTTTGCGTTCGTGGGTGTTTTATGGATGGCCACAAGGAAAAAGTGGAAGCTATGTTTAGCTATGTATAGCTATGTTTACGTTCATTGGGTAAAGCGGTTGATAAGAATCCACGTATACCCGAAACATCCAGTACAGTGCGTTTATTAAACTGCTCTACAATCCTTGCAATCTTTATTCCTATATCTATATTTATAAAAAAAAATTAAATTCTTAATTATCAAGTATAATATTGGTTATTTATTTACTGACTGTGCGTGAATACTTTCAAACGTTTTGGGATACAATATACATGTGTTTCAACCAAAAAAGGACACTCTAGGTAATTATCAATGCCGAACACGTTAGCTGTGTATCATTTCAATCATCTTTATGTGACACTTTTCACTCATATTAAACGATGCTATTACATATGTAGATACTTAAATTTATTCACAACACGACATCCATGCAAATGAACTAGAGAACCATTTACTCTATTTTCAAAGCAAGACGTGAGTACAGAAAAACGATCTATGCTCGTAAAGAAAAAAAAGTGATGCTTATAAATTGTGAATTACAATAATTATTAAAGTTGGAAAAACTTTCAGCAAAACACGTTCTTCCGAATTCGACAGTTGTTCAGTACCGTTTGGTGAACTTTTCCAATGTTTCAGGTAGTGTTTGCCGCTGTTGGCTGTGCCATACTCTAAATCTGTGGATTTGTTATACAGCAATCTGACAGAGAAGGAAGGGTGTGTCATTATCGATAACACTGGTCAACAAAATTTCAGATTTATCTTGTCCCACGAGGTAAAGTGGGAGAATTGGTAGTACTTTTTTACACTTATTTCATATCTGTTTTCAGAATTTTTCTATCAGGCAGGGTTTCAGAGTGACAAAACAATGAAATTCTGTGAAGGTATATATTACAATATGGTTGAAGATATGTGTAAAGGACCATCAGGGTAGCCGGTCTGTTTAACTTAAGCAAAACTCATTTATTCATTAAGCTCAATATTTCGTTGTTTATTTTTGCAACTTCCTCAGGAGCATGAATCTGAGTTAATTATTTGAATTATAAACGGCACAACATGTTAAAATCATTGTTAAAAAATATAAAATATATGCGCAGTTCACATCGTAAAAGTAAAATTTTAACTGAGTTAAAATTTCCGTAATTCCGGATTGTGAGGTACTGGCCTCAGTGCAGATGGAATATTAGGATATTTTACAGTATGTTTGAATTTAGAAGTCATACCACTTATATTTGTAAGACAAAAATAGGAATCGGTAATATGATCCGATGGTTCCTTCTAAATCATAGGAATGGCAAAAGGCATATGTCGTTTACCTTTTGCCCACGCTGTAAGAAGTCTGACACCCGTAATACAGCAAATATGGGGAGCCCTGCTTTTGTCTTCATAACCGACTTTACACTTGAAATACTGCTCATAGCACTTTTTAAGGAGAGGTGTGAAAGACCGTTTTTGATATTTAGATGTCAATTCGCCGCAAGTGTAGCAAAAAGAGTTCGGGTGATTTACACATTTCCTTTGCATTTTTACAGGTGATCAAATGTTCGCGGTTTCACTAGAATAGCTTCAACGCACCACAAGACTCTTTAAAACGTTAACAATGTCAGCGTATATGTTCATTCACCGAGCTCTAGCCGACAACTGAAATAACAAGAGATGCAATCTAGGAATGGGAAATGCTGGTCTTAACACGTCAAGACATGTTCTCTTATACTACATATCTATGCACGCACATTTTAGGTGGATAAGCGGATATCCTGGAGCATAAAAACTAAGGGAGAGAATAATTCTGAAAACATAATTGATTTCAGCATGCAAAAGTATATGGGAATCAGGCATTGTTGTGCTTGGGACAAAAATCTTGTTAACCAGTGTTATAAAACATCGTCTTTCATTAATGTCAACTCAGGCGTCGCTCAGGGATCAGTGTTGAGGCCTCTAATCTACTTCATCTACAACGCCTCTTTTACAAAATACATACATACTCTAATCATCACTTCTATACGGACGACACGCAGTTGTACCTGATAGGCTGGTCGATGACTGTTTGAGACTCAACACTGACATTGGGCGGTTGTGACATTTCTGTAAAGCATTCCCTTGGTTGGAATCCCAAAAAAACTGATCTGGTTTTATTCGGACCTAGGAGGTCAAGATTGGATAATGATTTCCGTGCTAGCATTAGGATAACGATCCATGGTGAGATCATACCGCTCAAGGAAACAGCTGGGAGTGAACATAGATCATTACTTAAATTTTAGTAGCCATATTAATGCCTGCATCAGAAAGGCATATACCGCATTGACGGTAATATACTCAATGCGGTGCTAGCAGATCATTTCTGAATCTGAAATCAAAAAAAAACCCTTTTCGAGTCGTTGGTTATGTCTAATTTAAACTATTGCGATTGCTTATATAACTCATTTATTTCATGTAACGAGAATTCCATAATTCAAAAAATTCAAAATTCCTGTCTTAGGTTGTTTTTTGGGATTCGACGAACGAAACATATCTCGCAGAATTTGGGCGACATCAGGTGGTTGAACATGGAGAGTCGTAGGTTGTTACACCTGGCATGTCTGTACCAGAGTATTATTGTGACTGGCAAACCACCTTACCTCTACAATAGGGTCACGTTTAGAGAGGACGTACATAATTTGAACATGCGGTTTAAAAGTACTCTAACTCCACCGTTACACAGATTAGAGCAATTTAAGAAGTGCTTCTCGTATCAAATAACCAGTGTGTACTACTCCATTCCTTTTCGAATAAAATCCTCTCTGTTTCTGTTTAAATAAAAATATCAGTTGCTGTTTGCGAGGCAGCAAGGACATATTACCATATAATATGATGAAGGTGTTTGTTCTGTATATATCTACACGTATTTACCCTGTACTCATACTCTTAGAGTTAGTTGGTTAAGGTTTTTAGTTGAGTGGAAGAGCAGATGTCACTGTATCAGTGATAATCTGAATTCCGCCAAATTTTTCCATTCCATTTTTTACATACTTCTGAAGGAACATTAAACAGTTTTGTATTAACCGTAAAAAATGCCATTATAAGCGCATGTTTTATTGCTGGTAATCACCATACTAGCAAAAGCGATGAAAGGGGTTGTATCGTACTGCCGAGACTTAACACTGCGGTCTTGATACAATAGGCTATTGTATCACTCTGCATTGGGTTTGTGTAAATGTGTATTGTGTGTGGGTGTGAAGTGAATGGTTGTTACTGCCTCTCCTCGCCGTAAGAGGGCAGCAGTGTTGATTTATTCTCACCACTGAAGGTTACCAGGAGAGGTAACGACCAGCCTTGCTGCAACCGATCTTTATAAAAATCGATTGCCACGACGGAGATTCGAACCAACAACATCCGCTACAGATGCCTAGCGCCTTTACCACTGCACTATCCCGGCAAATTAATGAAAAGGGTACACGCATTAATGACGAACTCGAGTTTTTGCCTACCAGGCGTCATCAGCGTCTCTCCGAATGCTAAACCCAGTGTAATCGCTAATGCGTTGCCGAACTGCGTTGCGAAATGTCCCAGCCACTTGCTTGCGCCACGACATACCTCATCTAGGGGACAAACACAAGCCACCGAGACAAATGTAATAGCGCCAGTAGTGCTGATAACGCCTGGCAGGAAGAAACTCGGTTTCGTCTTTAATGCTTGTACCCCTTTCATTGCTTTTGTTGTATGGTGATTCCAGCAATAAACCATGCGCCTATAATGGCATTTTTTACGGTTAATTGTTTTTGGACGTAGTAAAGCCATCTTCATGATGAGGCTGTAAACTTTTCAGATTACCCTCGCAGATTAATTTGATGCAACATTGCGAATCAGGACATTAAAAGAACTGCTTATTACGTATCTGTTATTCCTTTAAAACAAATAGATATTTGAAAAAAATACAAAAGCAGTTTTGTGACCGTTGAATAAATACGGCCGAAGTCCGCAACACAAAACGAACCGTTGTTTATCGCTCCGGGTAAATTGACCTTAAAAAAGTTATTTGAACGGATTTATCGAAACAAAAACGCCAGTTGTACGTACGCCAATAGATTCTCCAGTCCACCGTTCCCAGAGTAAATACGGCAAGCAGCGACTACATTAATTACCGGTATCTACGTTACTCATGTACTGTTAGTGTAACTGATTCGAGAAGCCTTGTGTTCGAACAGTAGATACACGCGCACGTGTATGTGAGGTCGCAAACTGCGTTTCTCAACAACTAATCTTTGTTCATCTCACTGTCAGTCGCACGGTGATGTGATCCTTCGCATGCGCTTAGCGCGAAACCGCTATTTCGAACGCAGCCGTATTTTCACGTTGAACGCATTCCCATCGAAAACGTTTTGGTGAAAATTTACGACGACATGTAACGTGTGTCGTAATCGTTTATGCTTCCGCTATTTTTGTGGACCAATCAACAATTTACGCATTTATAACTTCTGCGTAGCAGACGCACGTGTATAGCTGTCGCAAACTTCGTTCGCCATATTTTTGATGTTAGTATATTAATGTTGTATAGAGATGTGTGGTTCCGGCCGGAGTTGGTACAAAAGAACGAATCTGAACATGGAACTAAGAGAGACGACTCCGCGGTTTGCACCGATATCGGTCTAATTCCCGTGCTCTGACACGAATGTGTACTGTATACCTACATTCTATACGATATACGCTACACGGCATTCGCGATATCTGGCGGTCCGATCGGAGTCGGTACAAAAGAACTAACCGCACTTGAAGTCTGCAGTCGCTAGTCGCTGCGTAATATTGATACAAAAAACCGCTATCGTTCTTTGCTATAATCCAAGCTTGTTTTTATTATTGATTGTAGATTGGCGCGTTTGTAAACTAACAGTAAGATTTATATTGCGAATGCACAGGCTGATTCATTTTCGACCCTCACCATGGAGATCTCGCTTATTATTGGAGATAGAGGGTAGATTTAAATTTGGCAGTTGCTAAATGTTGTGTTTGTTATGAATCCGAAGAAAAAATAAGCCCGTGACAAGTGACGTTCGAGATTTTTTTAGAAAACGAAAAAAACTCATTTTCTTCTTTTACCTCTAACACTTTTATTCGGCCTTGCAGAGAAAAACTAAAGACACATTTCTTTCACTTCACTTTTGATCTTCTAGCTAATGGTGTACTCAAAATTTTTATATTCGATTCCTTTTGGACATCGTCAACTTTCTTATTTCTTACCGGCGCCATATTGGATTTTAACACTGTCAAGCAGCGTTTCTTTTCTGATTTCAACCATGTATATCATGTTGAAAAAAGTTTTGACATTATGGTTTTATTGACCAAGAATACATTGTAATATTAAATAAGGTAGTCATGAAATTTAAAAGTGTCAAACGTTTCAATTATCGTTCATTAGTAATAGAAAAATGTCCACCAACGAAAAGAAACGAGATATGTTAAGTAGTTATTATTCATCGAGCCGAAATACAAAAATAGAGAGTACAAGATATTTACAATCGTATCCAGAACGACAACACGTCGTACCATTTCTATGATCTTGTTTGACACTTGCTCAAGAATGAATCGTTTACCAAGCCGCGTATTATTTATGTTAAGAATTTGAATGAAAATCCACGGAATATTTTACAAATAGTACAGTAAATGCGTTCTTTT
>JARFOC010090329.1:0-13609 GCA_031763485.1 Osmoderma eremita | reverse complement strand
CAACATTAAACATTACGTTTTTCGTAGTTTTATTGCCAACATTAATTCCATTGTGGAATTCTATTTCTCATTTATTCGTGGTTAGTCGCAATGCTGCATGGTACTTAGGCTTGCGGCCATCTTTGTTGCGAAAGCTGCTATTCGAATTTCATCCCTGTGCTTCCAACGTACAACGACTCTCCTGTCGCTTCCTACCAACCTTATAATAGTGATTTCGAATGGCGCGAAATTTAAACTGAATTATTTTATCGTTACAACGGCATTTGTTTCGCAACAATCATAACCTTAATTGTACGACTTTACGATGTTTTTTACCCGATATTAACGAAACAGGGCGAGGTATCGTACATCCGCGTGAAGGAAGATCGCGGTGGCAGTGACAGGAGATCCGGGGGCCGTTCCAGGAGCAGGTCGTATTCCCCGAGACGTCGGGGCTCCCCCACCTACAGCCCGGTGAAGAGAAGCTATTCCCGGAGCCGTTCGCGATCCTAAGATCCGGATCCCGTGGCGGAAGACAGAATTGGAAGAGAGTTCATCGTCCTATTTTGATCATTTAAAAAAAAAACATATATTCCACACGGACTGACACCTTTTTGTACGATGTACGTATTTTGTTTTTGCAATTTATTTTTAAGATATTTCAGCCCGATCGATATACATTGATTCTCCGAGACCATTAATGAATATATATTTATATATTTAGACGATAAAAGTATTTCGGAAATAGACGGGAAATGTGTGTGAAATGCGTGAAATATGATTGTCTCGATTTTAGAGAGAATAATGATTTTATACTGTTTTTTTTTTTTTCAACTTTAACTCTGTTAATTATTTCAATTGCCGTTTATCCTACTGTCATCTTTTATTTTTGTAAAAAAATTTAATTTTTTGTGTTCGATTAGATTAATAAAATAAATAAGATTTTCTTGGAACAAATATAATGTTCGTAACGTATTTTTAGCCATTTTTCTTTTTGCGGTTATCGTGTTGGTATTAGGTTCCCCCGAGTCGGTAATCAATTTTTTTCGCACACCAAAAACAGAGCGAATTAGTTCTTGAACGTATTTCTATGTATTTTTCTTAGAAAAAATATTAATATATAAAAAGAAAAAGATCAAATCCAATTTTTACAACGTAAATCTGTAAATTTGATGTTCTATTATAACCTGGCAATTTTTCCATTCACATGTAACGTTAGGTCAATAAAATAGTGATTCATTTGTAAAAATAGGACTTTAGTTTATCCGCATATAATTTTCTGGGTAAATTATCGATGTTTGAACGTGGCTTTCGACGATAAAACTTCGTCTAATCCGAGGTTTCATCTTCGAGGCGAAAATACGAGGTGTCACAATTTAGTTTTCATTCACTAAACCGTACGCTAATGGAATCTCTCCCCGTTGATGGAAACAAAACTGGAATTTATTTTCCGGAATACAATCCAGATCAGCTGTCAAATTCTGTCGAATATCAGTTATATTAGAGACTTCGTCCTTTCAAGGCATCTTTTCATTTCGAAAATAACCTAAAATCAGGGGGGATTTGTCTGGTAAATACGCAAAGTGATCAAGTGGATTGATGGGTTTTTTTGCCGCGAAAAGTCTCGCGAATGAACCGTGATTTACCGCATTGTCGTGAATAAAACCCGGATGAGAAGTGCACGGTGGTGGAGTGAAAAGGGATAGGTGTAACGTAATAAACACAAAAAGTTTCTCGAAATGGCTGTAATATTACCTACAGCTTTGCTGATACGAACTAGTTTAGGGAGAATATAAATCGATTACGATTTTTTTTACGTAAACTGCTTCAAATAATGTTTTAGGATGGTTTTAAAAACTATTAAAATATACAGAAGAAAATTCTAGATTGTTCCGGTATATAATTTCTTCTAGGAAATTAAGTCGTCGTTGAAAAAGCAACCGAAAAAATTGTAATAAACATGTACTGTAACCACACTTTCTTAGTTTTAAACAATTCGTTTATTTTAATTATCGAAAAATCGATTCTGAAATTAAATTCCGGATTTCCTGTTCCTACGAAAAATGGAAAATAAAATTTAAAGGCGAAATTTCATTTCTTTAATTTGGAGCTATGTACAGAGCGGTTGAAAAAAAAAAACTGGATATTTGAAACTCTCGGGCTGCCCAACAAAATATTCTCCGAAATTACTTTGTATGGAGAAGAATTTTTCTAATCCCACGATGAAAAGGCTCTATAGAAATGTCATATGCACATAATTCTACTTTTAGTCGCCCATCATCACAGTAGATATCTTGCCAGAACAGTTCAATGGGCTAAATATAGTTCTCTCAACGAAACAGCCGACTTTTGTCATCGATAGTGCTTTAAAATCACACAACACAACTTCACATGCAATTTGACGTATTTATTAGGGGGATGAGGGAGTGGGAAACAGTAATCAATATTAATTCCATATCAAACACGTATTTCGCATTTTCGTCACTAGCCGCGTAAACAGCTTCCCGCTTTAATTGCTTCGAAAAAATTTGAATTGCCATAAACTATCTATATATCTGTTAAATCATATATGCTCTGCCGTGCTCCGACAAAATCATGTTACGAAACGAGATGTCAAAAGTCGGTTGTTTAGTTCCGAGAACTATATATAATATTTAGTGTTATTATCAACAACAAAAAACTAACTTGATCACAGCGCCCCCTCAGTTCACCTATCGATTTGCAAAACAAAGTTAGTCGCATGTACAGTTTTGAAATCAAACAAAGATATGCCATAAGTTTCCGTAGTCCTTCATAATTTGCCTGCTTCTAGTTGTCTCTGTTGAGAGTAAATATGCATTTTGCATAAGATCCGAGCTCTAGTCGTGATTAACGATCCACTTGGCGCCGGGCCTCAAAACAGAATTTCGTAATTTTGCTTCAGAGGGTCATTTTGAGAATTACATTGTTACACCTCGTATATTTAACGGTAAGGAGATTTTTCGAATGTATTATTCGATTACGATTTTGTTTAAATATGTAGCAAGTAAGTGGCGTTTGTTTGTTTTTTTTATGGTACTAATTGTATTTTTCTTCTTTCTCTGTACCGTAACCTTGCAACAAGAGGGTTGATTCGGATTTGTTGTAAAAAGTAAAAGGACACGCAATGAAAAACAGCAGCATAAAAAAATGCGTATAACAAAATAAAAAAATTAGCGTAAGAGGAATAACTTGGACTTGTTGAGGATTTTGTCAAAATATGTCGGAAAAAATGCGTATAACATTTAAAGAGGACACAGGAAAGGAATTTCTTCTAAATTTCTCTCAGGTGCAGGATTGTTAAAGGATGTGATAAGGAAAGGAGGATTATTAAGAGGATATAAAGGATCTTGCGAGAAAAAACTCCCCTTCCGAATCTGAGGATCGTTTTGGGTATTTAAAGTTGCTTTTCAGTTTTCTAATTATTTATTTTTATTTTGTGATTTGATATTAATCATTGATAATAACAAACAAACAAAAAAAAAAGAAATACAGAGAGAGAAAAGAGCACGAGAAAAAGAAATGAATGTTAATGAAAAAATCTATTCTAATTTTAAAGATATTGTATGGCTGTTGTTTCTTTATTTGTTTTTCTACGATTCACATACTTCTTGATTTTTTTTCTTTTTTTAAAATTTACTTTTCGTGCCTTGACTAAAAGAAAATGTGTATATTTTGGGAAAACTTTCGCATTGAAAATAATAACGGGAATGATAATGACAAGAGTGCACTAGAATTTGACAGATTTGCACTTTGCGAAAGGGTGAATGTGAAAGGGTTCTCACGTGTTTGTCTTTCGAGGTAAGTTGGTAGTAGTGTGTTGCTAACTTTCTGTCTTTTTTCTAAATCAAAATTGTTTTAAAATACATATTGGGAAAATTCTTAGTTTTATGAAAACAATTGATGGATAAATCTGTTTCATTATCAAAAATTCGAGGATTTAATATAAATCATAACTAAATTCTTCTTTTATTATTATTTTCACCTGCCCCCCATTGGTGTTTAAAACATTTATTAAAAGTATTAAGTAATGCGGGTATTAAAACTAAAAATAAGTAAAATTGTAAAACTAAAAAAAAAATTGTCTATTTTAAAACAAATATTCGATTATAAAATTGGAGTATTATTGTATCGTTAATTGAAATTTAGAAATTAAAAAGATTCCCGCAACCTTGGAAAAATACTCCCGATCCGAAAGAAACAATCCCCCAAAGTTTTGCGATTTCATACGAATGCCCGCCCTTTGAATGCCTTTTAGTATATATGAAAACAAACGATTTAATTCAACATAGAAATCTAATAAAAATGAATTGGCATTCCTTATCGCTTACTTGAATGAATATGAACTTATTCATGATCTTATACATTCATGAAAATATTAATACAATTGCTTACATTTCTTGAAGGAATGACAATTGCATTAGATTTTTGGAATTTCTAAGAATAGAATTTTGAACATACAACAATTTTATTAACATCGAAACATGCGGGAAGACGGGGAGTTTCAGAATCCAGCCGGTTTCTTGCGCTAATCAAGACTTGCTCTCATGCCAACAATCTTCCAATCGCCCCCCGGATGTTTTGATGTTTAATGTTCAAAATTTTTCAAGTATTGCTCGTTTGAAAACCGTCAGTTTCTGTAATAATCGATACATAAATGCATAAAATACAATTAATTTCATATTTCAATCAAAAACGATCTTAATCTTTTCAAACCGATATACTTTGAGTAACAAAAGAAGATAGTTAGAAACAACCAAATACCAACTCACTTCGAGACTAAATTATTGAGTATAGAATGAATACATGAACGAGTTATCAAAACAAACGAATTAATATCAGTTTTCTTCAATGCCAGGTGTTGCGCACAAAAACAAAACCCCGTAACGAATACAAAACTCTAAAAACCTTTACTTCGGAACACCTCCTCGAGAGTGACCACTTCTGAGGTACCCTAGGGACAAGGAAATAATATTCCCATGCGGTGGTGACAGGATTACACGTACACAAAAAAAAAACGTTGCTAAAGTAACCTTAAAAAAAATATGCGAAAAACAGCACAAACACATCGGAATATTATCATCGTGTGACCTAGGATTGGTTTTCTGAAGTGGATCGATTAATAGTCGGAAACAATAGGAAATATATTAATGCATAAAAGGCTAGGATAAAGGGAATCATCTTCGTATCAAAAAAAAACACAAAAATTCAAAAACAGGATTCGTTCGGATCGAAACAAAAGGTAGCTGGAAAAAGGGCCCCCCGTCTCATTCTCATATAATCTTCTAATCGCTTGGATACCCCGAGGGACACAGTCTTTGCTCGCAGCAGGATCTTTCCGTGCTAAGGGAATCGTGGTACATACACATATGTTGGATCTTTCATTCGTTCGTTCCTTCGTTGGATCTTGTTCGGTGTTCGATGATGTGGTTCGGAGTAATAATCTAGGAAATTGTCCTCGAAAGGTCCTCTCCGGGGATTGGTGGTTTGTCGATGTCGATTTTTGGGATGTCCGAAAGGTATATTTCTGTTTCAAATGTATTTTTATTTTCCTTTTTTTATTAATAACTTGTACACATATGTTTTTTTGATTATCATCCATCTTGTTAATATTAATATTCTTGTTTTAAAATTATTATTTATCACGCGGACACTTAAATAACAACGACAAGACACACAAGTAACGAACACTTCAAAATAGGGATGCGTTTTATGATTTTACGATTATTACCGTACTGAAAATTATTGTTATATTAAGGGGGAAAAAAGAGGTGACAAGAATCAAAACAGGAAAGAAAAAACAATCAACTAATATTAATTACAAGTTTATTTATTTCCGTTCTTCCTTTAAAATTGACTTACATAATAGATTCTTTTTATTTGTGCATGAAACATTTCTACTATACATATATGCAGTTTTATTTTTGTATATGTACAAATAATAACATTAATACCATAAAAATAAATAAAAACGCTTTAAAAAAAATCAACCGTATATTGTTTTATTTACACTTACTCCCGATACATAAAAAAAATTACAATTTTAATCGTACAGTCGCACTAAACTACTGACTTTGGCCGGGTAATTGGTAACGGGACATTTGGGTACTTCCCGTAAACGCTTCACTATGCACGAGAAGCAATAAACGTACCTGTAAGATTTTTTATGTTATTACATTGTTAATAAATCGTTAATAAATATTTGGAAAAAAAGTAGTGTAAACGCAAAATATTTAGTATCTCCAAAATCCCCCCCCCCCTCCTTCAAAGTTTTTGACAGATTTTCTTTAACACCCTGTATGTACATTTTTTTTTTACGATGCTAGAAAATAAATAAATATCTTATTAGTATTTTTTCGTTAATAAATGTCTTACTTTAGAGGTAAATATACCATTTGACAGCTGTATAGATCCATTATGATTAAAAATATACGAAAACTCAACACTAAATGTCAAGTAATTGCGTTGACCACTTACCTCATCTATGCAACTGGCAACGCTTCAATTGAAGAAATCCTATGCCGACGAAATGCCACTAGATTTGACATAGCTGCCATAAGTCGGCTGTTTCGTTACGAGAACTATATACGTCAATACAGTTGCACACTAATGCAGTTTTATTAGACCGTTTAGGGCTTTTAAAAAGTAATGAAGTGGTTCACATTAAGCGGAACACCACAGTCATACAATAGATGACAACAGTTTTTAATAAGCCTTTAGACACTTTTAGTTATAAAACTCTTGTTTCTGAGAACATTTGTTGCTCAATGACATGTGGTTCGATTACATGAATAAATAATTAGTAAGAGGCCAACCCCGATTATTATCACACGCACTGCATTGGTTAATTATCACATGTAAAATTTCATTTCAATATATTAACATTACAGATATACTTCTCACAACTAAACAGCCTACTTATAACATGGTTGCCTTGTAACTTGTGAGCACATTCAGAGCATATCATAGAGCATAGTTAATGTGAAAAATCGGCTGTTTGGTTGCAAGAACTATATTTCCACACTCTTGCACGGCACTGTATAAAATACGTGAACACAATATTTATCGTGAAATCCTATAGAAAAATAATTTTTTTCAGTGCCCTATTTATTATACAGTGCAGTAAATTAAATAATTTATTGTGACATGCAGCAATAATTACCCTGAAATTGGCAAGAGGGTAGCAATCTTCCACGGCAACAAACAGATCGGACACTTCCCCCTATATGAATCGGCATTCGGATCGGGCTAAGCACAAAATTAATTTTACTTTACTACAATTTGAACATCACAAATAACTTACCATCGGCGGTGGAACTGTGGGTAAAGCCGTAATACTAAAGTTCGATTTCTCCTTATACCAAGTTTGTAAAAATTGCATGAAAAACGCTCCCACCTCCAAGGAACTTCTCAACACACTAGGAATAAAACCAGCACCAAATTGTTTTAAACTAAAACGTAATCGAATCAATTCAATTCGCAAAATCGATGCTTACGATCTCGAAACCTTAATTTCCCCTTGCATAAATCCGTCCAGAAGGAAACTGCGTCTTCGGACTCTTCGATATATTTTAATTTCAAGTTTAATACGTATAAAATGGGATTTTGCGAGTCGACCTCGTTCGACATGTACCGTAAGTAATTCAGTAATAACCAAACGGTCCAGGTCACCTCGAAACAGGAATTTAAATGTAATAAAGTTCTTTTGATCCTAGATTTTGGATCATTCCCTAATAAGCCCTCAAGTTTTTCCAGTTTATAAACGTTTATTCTCCTTTCCAATTTCTTTTTAATATATGGAAGCGCTATTAAAAACACAAGAGAGAGATACCTTCCTTTCTGCGATAACGGTATGTTTTTGGTGTCAATTCTTTGCATTCCATAAAAATATTCCGAAAAAGAAGCATCTACAAAATAAAATACCCTAAAATAGATCAGGGTGTGTATGTACTGAACCTAATTACCATAATATCTTAAATAATAATATTGTAACAACCCATTACACGCCAAGAAGCTCTCGTCCTGGTACATACATAGCCATTCGAAGTAATTCGGATTACATTCTGTTAAAAACTGATTCAAATTTAGGAATAATACAATACAAATTTATGTATACATTAATATTACCTCTGCTATCTTTCGGAATGCGGGTTGTAGTGTCGAATTTAAAGAATTTTGTGCTACAGTTTCAAATATCGATGGCTTAGTGTGTGAAGAGAATGAGAAGTGAGCAGCTTTCTCTGCCATTGATTCACAGCGTTGATATCAAATATAACACTACATAAAAATTAAAAGAATCCTTTTTGCTATAAAAACACATTTAAACCATGTTTTTTGAGTAAAACAGATTTTATTAACAATTAACCTTAGGATACGTTCATTAATGATATTTGTTTCGTAGTGTCAAGTGATAATTCGTTAGAACTCTATCTTAATTAATAATAAGCGTTATCGATTATTTTAATTGTAATTTCATGTGTCTTCATGGGCCTAAATATTATTAATCAATTTAAATATTAAAATTTTAAAATATCTGTCAAAAATAAAATGATTTCTGAACGCACCCGTGGGTGTTTGACGTTTCATGTTAGTATTATGGTACAACAAATAACATTCTTAACATCCAGGACTTAAAATGGCCCATTTAAAAGGAGGCAAAGTCGACGTGTCCCAAATCCAATCGATAGAGCGCTCCTACTTGATAAATTTAATAGAAAAACACTCTGGAACCAAAGCTATAGTTTGGGATACCCAAATCCAAGCACCAGCCGGTTTGGTCGAAAAATATTCGGTTCTCAAGGAGTACGGAGTTGGAAAATTGTACCCTCTATACAATTCACCGATATCGAAATGCACGGCTAAACATATAATATTTATATGCAGACCGAAGTTAAAGTTAATGGACGATATAATTAGGAGCATCAAAACGGATACTAAAGAAGGATGCATCGAAAGGCAGTATCACCTAATATTCCTGCCGAAGAAGAGTTTGTTGTGCATTAATAAATTGGAGCATAATGGGATTAAAGGGAGTTTAAAAACCATTGAGGACTTCAACTGTTATTTCTTCCCGTTTGATTCTGATTTGTTATCGATGGAAATACCTGAAGTATTTAGGTAGTTCACCTATAATTTTGCTATTTTTCTTACCTATATTAATGAAATTTTAGAGAGTATCATCTTGAAAACGATCCTGGCAGCTTGTATCAAGTGGCACAATCAATATTTTTTCTCCAGTCGAAATTTGGACCGATAGGAAGGGTTTGGGGTAAAGGAATGGCTGCGAAGCAAGTTTGGGATCTCCTAGTTCGATTGCAGAAAGAAAATAAGGAAGCGCTAAAATGCGAACAAAGTAGTTGCATAGATCAAATGATTTTAATTGACCGTTCCGTGGATCTAATATCACCTTTAGCGACCCAATTGACTTACGAAGGATTGATCGATGAGATTTTCGGCTTGAACGATAATACGGTAAATATTCCCGCCGAGAAATTGATGAGTACGGAAGAAAGGCATACGGAATCCTTGCAAGAAGAGAAAAAAGCTTTAATTTTAGATTCTAGCGATCAGTTATTTGCTGATTTGAGAGATAAGAACTTCAATGGGGTACGTGCAAGTGTTTTTATTTATAAAATATCTTTACCGTTGGTTTTAGGTCGGTGCGTTCCTTTCGAAACAAGCAAAATTAATCAGCGCGCAACTAGAAGATCGCCACGATAAAACGGTGCAGGAAATGAAGTTGTTCGTGCAACGTTTGCCCACGATAATGGCTAATAAGAAGTCTTTAGCGCAACATACTGCGATTGCGGAGAGTATTAAGGAGGTTACCGATACCTACGAGTTCCTAGATGCTTTACACGTCGAGCAGGAATTTTTAAATTGTATACAAGTGGATAAGGCAAATTCTTACATCGAGGATATGATCGCACAGAAGAAACCGCTTGTAAAGGTTTTGAGACTGATTTGCTTGCAGTGTATAACGAATTCGGGACTCAAGCCGAAATTGCTTGAATATTATAAACGGGAAATTGTTCAGGTAAGTTTAAAAAAACTTCTCCAAAAAATTTTAAAAAATGTAATCTACGATAGCAAACTGCAGACACAGTATTAAAAATCTCACAAATAACATCGTCGACGTAATGGTCTATCGAGATCCAGGATCTGACTGTCTATCAATAAAATTTTCTACAGATTAAGATATTCAATAAGAAACTAGCTCTATCCGTTTCCAAATATTCACCATGCATAAAGTCAATTATTACGAGGATTTATCATTTATTGTAAAACTAATAAAACACAAAAGGAATATGGTAAGAGACCACCAAAAGAACAACACACTACTACAAAAAGAAAACTGAATTAACCAATAGTATATCCTACAGAGGAATATGCAGATCATTTTTAGAATGCTTAATCTCAAAAAAATCAATATAAAAATATGAACTAGTAGTAAAAACCTCAGCACCAACAGCGGTTACCAAGATGAGACGCCCACAAAACCCATCATATAATCCGCCGAATATTATATTATACGAATTAACAGATATTCAACCAATCACCGATAGGACTACAAGATATAACAAAAAAGTTTGCGTATCCAACACTTTGATCGATAGCCCATTGGTGTGAGGGGATGTGGTTATATTTTGTTTTTATTTTTAACATTAATCCATTATTCTGTTTAAAGGTGTACGGATTGGAAGTCTTATCATCGTTAACTAATTTGGAGAAGGTCGGGCTGTTAAAACCCCAATCAGGCACAAGACAATACACAGTTTTACGAAAGGTATAAAATATATAAAACTTAATTCGATAATAATAAATTCATTAGGGTTTGAGATTAACGGTCGAAGACACCTCAGAAGTGAATCCAGCTGATATAAGCTACGTGCATTGCATCTACGCCCCTTTAAGCATACGCCTAGTCGAGCATCTAACGAGAAATAGCGGTTGGAAGCAATTGCAAGACTACCTCGGCCTCCTACCTGGTAAGAAACAAATCTTGTTGAATTTCTTTTATATATATTTATATATATATACAATCAAAAAACCCTAAATTACCCATAAGGGTGTAAGGTCAGCTTTGTTTCAACTCTGGATAAAATTGATCCAATTCTTTCTGAATATTCCTCACTTTTCAAATTTCTTTTATAAAAATCAAAAATTTAGGCCCGACACTAGACGAGACGCCTCCAGTAGCACACAGCAACACATACAACAACAACAATTCTCCGAAAGTGGTGCTGGTCTTCTTTATCGGGGGTTGCACTTTTGCAGAGGTTAGTTACAGTTGTTTATCACACAAAATCTTCGGTCCACAGATGATATTATCTTGCAGATCTCCGCTTTAAGGTTTCTGTCGAAGCAGGAAGATTCCAACGTCGAATTTGTGATCGCCACGACCAAATTGATCAATGGAAATACGTTTCTAGAATCTTTAATGGATATGTGATAATATTATTTAAATGTAATGTTAAACGTTTTAAACTCGTTTTTATTAATATATATGCAGGCACTATATTAAAAACACAAACAAAACAATAAAAACATGCTTCGAAATGATAAAAAACCGTCTCTTTTATCTTCTAATGCATGAAACGATCGACGTAATGTATAATTTCGAAACCCACTTCGACCATAATCAAAATTATTATCATCCATTCGAGTCGTACGTGATGCTTGTCGCTTAGATGCGACGACAGCAACTCTATCAATTCAACGCAGTGATTAATCTTCTCGTTCATCACCCTAGTTCGTCTCGAAATACTGAAATACGAACAAATTTGCGAGTAAAGCACCTCCAATTGATCGCGATCCCAGTAGAAATCAGGAGTGTCCAATAAATCAGAACTTAAGTTAATGACATGTCGTAGAGCGAATAATTCTCCGTGTTTACGGAGAACTTCTTCCTGTGACATCTTAATCTTACTTCCCCGTTTCAAATCTTCGGTTACGAACTCGATCGAATCTATATATCTCTCTAACGAAGCCTCCCAAATCCCTAATTTCACGGAGAGGGCCATCGCGTTGGAGAAGGTGTACTTCTCCAATACGTTATCGCTCGGAGTTATTATAATTTCACCAGTCTGCGATAGGGAAGGTTTCCTGTTTCGGGAAAATATATATTGCACAAGTTAAACATGCAAAAAATTATTAAAAACTCACCCCTGTTCTAAATATTTATAATTCATAAACTCGGCTTCGTTCTGGCATAGCTTTTCCGGGTAACTGTCCTGCTCGAAACTCCGTAAGAACGTCAAGACATTACTACTTTCCAAATCGGTAATGTTCCACATAACGACGGCTCCCTCCCTGAAGAAAAACAACTCCCTCGGTTCGTTACCCACTTGATACTTTGCGATTGCATGCACGGCATCTAAATTGGCATCGATATATTTGGGTTCGTACAAATTCTGTTGTTTCAGTCCCTTTACTAGCTCCTCCAACTTATATTCTGCAGACGTGGTAAATGCTATTACATCATATAATCCCGGTGGTTTTGTATCATCTTCGTCTAAAACCCTTTTCTTTCGAGTAGGTCTCTTCTTGATTTGCAAAGATGAAATTTTCTCTTCGATAAATGCACTCGGTTTGGATGACAGAGTTTTAGAAAATTGCTCTATAATATTCGATTTATCTTTTCGGAACGCTTGGTTTTTCAGTGCGTTTTTAGTCGCGTTTGTTACATTTGTGAGACGAGTAGCATCTACGTGAAACCATTTTACATCGGTTATAAACACGTTTTTAATACACCTCGTAATAGTTTCAGTTCTATTCGTTGAAATAATATTTAAAAGACGCGCTGGATTGCGAAATTTTACGATACACGCCGTCATGTTGAGGTTACAATTCTGGATTGTAAAAATTGGTTTTACAGTGTTGCACAATTTAATTCAATTCATAAATCACTTCAAACACGTTTTATTAACTGCTTTAAAAGTACATTTTTAATGAAAGTAAATAAGATCAAAGATAAATTACAACAATGATGCATTTTCTAGAAAAAAAGTTAGTTATCAAAAATAAAAAGGAGGCTTTGTAAAAAAGTGAAATTTGTTGGGTTAACTGATAGCATAGGGATGAAATTGGTATAGCAGTTTTGGCAACAAAGATGGCCGCTAGCCTAAGTACCATACAGCATTGCTACCAACCATGAATAAATAAGAAATAGAATTGCACAATGGAATTAATGTTGGCATAAAACTACGAAAACGTAATGTCTAATGTTGAAAATGCGACCAATCTCTAATATTTCTAAATGTGATATTTTGGTAAGAATTTAAAGGAAATTTCCCATTGTATTTAATAGATTTATTATAACTTCCGACAACCGGCAAATAGTGTTAGACGTCATTTTTTGTGCTCTTGCAAATTGTAAACGTAAGTAATAAAATTTGACTTTTAAATTTCGTTCCCTAGGTTTAATTTGCGGACAATAATTTCATCACCCTGTCTCTGTCACCAACACAAAATGAAGAGGCCCCATCATCAATGTTAACAGTTCAAATGTTTATTATATTTATAATTACATGTTTCTTTTTCTGTTTTTAGAAATAAATTTTATTTTCAAGTTTGTACGTTTTTTTAGATATGTCTGTGATTTCTGCTAATT
>JARFOC010090318.1:0-13612 GCA_031763485.1 Osmoderma eremita | reverse complement strand
CAGACGTGTTGTGTGATCTCAGAGGTATATTTATATATTTTTTAAATATATTTCTTATATACTTCATTTTTTGAATTTTAAAGGTAACAACACCATCTATCTTACGTTTTGAGTCCGGTGCATCTTGCTGTAACCAAAATACCATAATTTGCCTCTAATTTCATCTCGTCTTTGGTTCGCTTCTCTATCTCATTCCTTTCAAAAGTTACGAGGGGGAGGGGCACAATTTACGTCCGCACTGTATAGTCATTAGGGCTCGTAGAACATACGTGGTGTGTAAATTAAGTAATGAGCCTGATATATTTAAATATTCCTATTTGAAAATAATTACAATTGAACGTTGTCTCCCTCAAAATAACTCCATTTGGAAGCCACACATCGTTGGAGACGGTTCTTTCATTCTTCTGGCTGAGGAGCCACAGAAATATTTTTACTGACCAAAAAACCGTTTATAGAAATTGCTGTGTGACAAGGCGCATTGTCATAATGCAGGATTCAATCGTTCTTGATGTTTGATCTTATACACATGACTCTTTTTCGGAGTCTTTCGAGAACCTCTCGGTAAAAATGTTGATTAACTGTCTGACCTTGGGGCACGAACTCTTTGTGAACGATTCCCTGGCTATCAAAGAAACAAATCAGCATGCTCTTGATCTTTGATTTGCTTGATTTGCTTTCTTGGGCTTTAGAGAGCCTGAAGTGTACCATTCCATGCTCTGGCGTTTTGTTTCCGGATCATAATCGAACACTCAACTCTCATCACCAGTAATGACACGTTCCAAAAAAATTTCATTATATAGAATCGATTCCAAAAAGTCAAGGCACTTTTCTCTCCTGGTGTCAATTTTTCCTGCGAAAGGTTTTTTGGAACTATTTTCGAGCAAATCTTTCTTATTCCCAATTCATTGGTCAAAACTTGATGAACGGTGGTGTTAGACAAATTCAACTGTTCCCCGATCATTCTAACCGTCAACCGACGATCTGAACGCACAAGATCGCGGATTTTGTCGACATTGCCATCGGTTCTTGCAGTTGGAGGCCTTCCGCTGCGTGACTCATCTCCCATCGACTCTCTTCCTTGTGAAAATGCCTTGAACCACCGAAAAACCTAGGCTTTTGACAAAACCGTCTCTGTGGACCTGTTGAAAATTTTCAAAATCTGTTGCACTTTGCCCAAGTCTGAAGTAAAACCTGATAGCTCACCGTTGCTCGAAATTAATGTCTTTCATTTGTAGAACGCACTACGAAAACCGGGTTCACGGAAAAAAGACGACAACCCACCCCAAAACGACACCTAAATGACTTGATCGAGTTCAAACTTGCACTGAACGGATATTACAATGTCCACTTGTCGCCCCTCAATGTCCCGTGCTTCCCGTGTTGCCATATCAAACGCTTAGTTGTCAGTCTCATTACTTAATTTACACACCTCGCAGCAATGGAAATGTGGTAGAAATAGTTATAGTTATTAACGTCGATGGAGATTCCGATAATTATAATTAAACAAAAAACAGGTACACCTTGCAATTCAGTAAATCGCTAGCACAAAGAAAATATTTAGTTATTTGTCATTCATTTGACAGGTAAAACTAACTGTCAATGTCACTTTGACGTTTTGATACGTTTCACCTTTTTTTTAAATCCTTTTGTTTATTAATTTTTGTTTTGTTCGCATTCACCAAGGAATTCAGACATATCCTGATGGCAAAGTAACGAATATCCCCGGCAGTATGGTGAACGACCAGTTCGGCATCGTGGGCCTGCTGACGTTCATCCGAGCAGCCGAGACGGATCCGAATCTGGTCTCGCTGGCGCTCGGCCAAGATCTCACCGCCCTAGGACTGAATCTCAACTCGCCCGACAACCTGTATCCTACCTTCGGCGGCCCATGGGCGGAGCAACCCTGCAGGCCGCAGGATATCGACTTTCACGTTCCCCCAGAATACTTAGTCAACAGCGCGATCCGGTAACTATCAAATATGTTAACAATTACGTTGTTGTGGCAACAGAAAAAAATGTATGCCTACTACTAAGTTCAAGACTTTGGTACGATCAAATAAACTTGACGTATGGAAAATATGCGAACAACTTTACCAACCGCAACGTTTGTACGTTTGACACATGTGTACGGTCGCGTTCTGTTTTGGTGGCGCCAAGTACAAAGTACACGATTTATATGTTTGCATTTCATGTGAATCTAGCTCGCGAAATTTTTTCCTTGACATGTACACTACCGGCAATTAATGTTAGGACAGCTAGTAAATTCGTGTAAACGTAAATAAGAACGACAAAAATGCAAAAGAAAATAAAAGTTTATTGCTAGAAACACAAATATAAACAAATAATGGGAAAAATAAAAAAAGTGTACTTTCTGTTCATCAAAATATCCTCCTTTGGCTTTTCGCACGCGTGGCATGCGGTGAGTTAATTTCTGGAGAGTTTTCCCGGAAATATTATTCCATTCAGTTTGGAGAAGCCTCTCTAAAAGAGTTCTTTTGAATCGACAGATTCTTCGTATCCGTCTGTCCCGTTCATCCCACAGTAATTTAATGGAGTTCAAATCCGGTCAGCAAAACGTTCTCTTCTGCTTGAGAAGAGTGATAATCTTTACAGATCCGTGCCGTATGCTTAGGGTCGTTATCGTGCACAAACACGAAATTCTCTCCAATTAACCGCAGTCCCGATGTGACAGCGTTCTCTTCGAGTAGAGATGGGTAATGTAGTTCCTTTTCCGGACTTGTTCATTCTCGGTCCGTCTTATGAAAGGAACGACACCGACGGAGTCGTTCTTTTGGAATTAGATGGAACTAGATCGTGACCGTACATTTTAACGGTGTGACGTGTTGCTGCAGCAGCATCGGTATCTTTCAAGAAACGATTCTGGTTTATGTATGCATCTGTGTCTATGTTTACGTTGTAGAGTTCGTACAAATAGTGTTTATTTAAAATTTAGATAGGAGAGAGCGCCCATGGATAATTATTTAAAACTAAATCTTAATATTTTCTGTTAAAGAAAAATTCAAAAATCAAAGATAAGGTTAACTAAACTAAACAAATTCAATTAAACAACATCACAAACAAACAGATAAATAAAAATACAATTATTAAATGAGTGAATATGGTAAGAGCAGCAGAAGCAGGCAGTGACTTATACAAAAAGAAAACATGACAATAAAACAAATGAGTATCGTCATAACAATTAAACAATAACTAGTGTCATTGTAGGTCTGGATATGAGATTTTGCTAAGTTGCAGGAAAACACATGCATATATCTACCTACTAATATACATATTCGCAATATAAATCTTATTGTTAGTTTACAAACGCCCCAGTCTGCAGTCAATAACATAAATAAGCCAAGACTGATAACGCTTTTTGTGTCAATATTACGCAGCGACTGTGGTGTGCGGTTTAGTTCCTTTGTACCGACTCTGATCGGACCGCCACATCGTAAAAACCGTATAGCGTATAACGTATGAGTATAGAATGTATACAGTATGGACACGGGAGTCAGACCGATATCGGCGCAAACTGCGGAGTCGTTCCTTTTAATTTGTTCGGATTCGTTATTTTGTACCGACTCCGGCCTGACCGACACATCTCTATCTTTGAGTATGCGCCTATAATTTTCTTTGCGCATAATGCCGTCGATTTTTGCAAGATCTCCGGTCCCCGCCCTGCTTAAACACCCCCAAACCATCATTGATACCACCACCGTGCTTTACTGTGGGAATGACGCAATCGCGCAACATCCTTTCGTCTCTCGTGCGTCTGACAAAAGGTTTGCGCTTCTGATCAAACACTTCGAACTTGGATTCATCAGTCCAAAGGGCGTTCTTCCAATTTTCTTGGGTTCAGTTCCTATAATTTTCAGCCCACTGTAGTCGAAATCTGTCGTTCGCGTACTGATTCTACTTCTGGGTACTCGGCTTTCTTTAAAGTCAGACGCCGTGTTTATTCCTCTTCATGCAATTCCGCAGCAAGTTGTAAAGGTGGTCGACCGTCATCTGGCTTCTTAATTATTTCATATTTTTGTGCAAGAGACACGGTTTCGTTAGACATTGTAACAAACACTGTTGACTTAGTACACGTAATCACTGAGCGCGTCTTATATCTGGCAGCAACACGACTATTTACGCTGTGACTGAAGACAACGTTGGAACGCTGCAGACAGGTTTGGGTGCGATTTTCGGATTTTCGACGTCTGACGCAGTTGAATTTCGGATTAGCAAGATACGACGTCATATCGGAATGTCGCGATTTCGGAATACCACATGCACGCATTACCAAGGTTGCACTGGACTGTGACAATGCGGTTTACTAAAAATATATACGGTTATCGCGCGTCGCGGCACAGCGAAATGGTGCTACGATGTCGGCAGCCCCGTTCGGCGTATACCAAACGAGCATTCGGATACCCGCGGTAAGTCGCACGTCCCGAGATATTGTATTAAATCTATTACTATATTTATTTTTCTGCGGAAGCGTTTTAATGTATAAGTTTAAAACGTAATGGTGTTTAATTAATACATAATGGAAATTTAATTTTGTTTATGTACATAAAAAGTAATTTCGGGTTTTTGATTACTGATTTTTTTAAAATTTAGTCAGTGCTGGTTATACACCAGCCGTCACTGGTTATAAATACATAAACTATTCTAATAACAGTGTTTTGTCTTTATTTCATTACAGAGATAAGTTAGCGTCCGTAAAATTAGCCAGGTATAAGGACGACCTGCTGTTTTTTATGTTTTACAACAACTGCGGAGACGTACTTCAAATTGCCGCTGCGAGTGAGCTGTAAGTACTTCTTGCGTGAACGGGGAAATCTATAAAATCTTAATTTGGCCGCCGTAGGTACACCAGGGAGTGGCGATATCACATGGAGGAGAAAGTATGGATAACGCAGGTGCCCGGTATGACCCTGATGGAGAAGACATCGAACTATGAACGGGGGACGTACTACTTCTTCGACGCGCAGACATGGCGGAAGGTGGCGAAAGAGTTCAGGCTGGAGTACAGTAAACTGGAAGGTCGACCGAACATCCATCCGGCGTTTCCATGACATCCCACAACTATATAAATAAATGAAAAGTGTATACACCACTACTACTGTAATAATGCATTGTTTTAGGATAAGATTTAAAAAAAAAGAAACCGAGATTACGATGATGCGGCGATCTAATAAACTAGTGACAACCGTTCTTTTTTTAAAAAAATTCACTCGTTTATCAGATTCTGATAAGTATTATTATACTGAAAAGATTAAAGTTATATAAATAACGATACAGTTTTCATTTTATTTGTAAATTAATTGTACATTAATAAATAATATTGAGAATATTAAGTTTCCCTATTTCTCAATTTACGTTATTCTTTTCTTACGTTGTTGTTATTATTATTATCATTTCAAAGGTGAAATAGTGTGCGTGTAATGGGCAAACAATATTTTGTTTGACCATTCCTAGCTTTTATGATGGCGCTTATTCGTGCAAAACTTCATGCACTCTTACTTATGTCCCTCCACTCTTGATGATGGGTATTGCTTTATATCTTGGAAAACTTCTTTCCTGTGTTTTCGGATCTTACGCTTAAGTATACTCCTTAGATGGGGTTGAGATCGAAGGATGTACTGACCACTCTAAAAAGTCAACGCTACTTTTTTCAAATTTCTTTTTAGATTTACGGAATACGCTATAATAAAAGGATATTCGTATTTTTATAAGGCGCTCAACACTTTTCACCATGGCTGTAGGTAGGCATGTATACCAAATTAACTAGTTTATGTACCAGTTACAATATTTTCAGTTTTGTCTTTGTGTGATTATCTTATGCACTGTAAACACAGTGTTCGGGTTACTCCTCCCGCACAATCAATTAATTCGGGACGACACGTGTTTCGGAAATACGTGGATTCCCATTATCAAGTTAACTTGACTTTTCCTCCTTCCCTTATTCCCTTTACCTATCCCTAATATATGTACAACCTTTTCACACACCCTGAAGGCAAAAATTCTTGGAAGGAACACCCGAGCATTCTTAAATGTGTGCTTTTACTCCAATAAATCCACTATTTTCCAAACCGGAAATGAAACAAAAGTCGGGAATTTACGAAATTACATGTGGAGATTATGAGGTCTACATTTGACGGACAAAGAGGTTTATTCAAACACAAGGTATAAGGAGCATATCTCGCACTACCGAGCACTACTAGCAGATATGTCTGGCGTTGGTGAAAATATGGAAAAAAACCAGACATAATATAAATATAGATAATATAAAACTAATGAAATCGGTAACTTCGACGCGCGAGTTATATGCTTATGAATCCATTTGTATTAAAAAGAATAAAAACCTTAATTGGGAAGAACCCCTCTTGTCATTTTCTGTGTTGATAGATTTATTGGAGTAAAAGCGCACACTTGAGAACGCTCGGGTGCTCCTTCTAAGAATTTTTGCGGTCGGGGTGAGAAAAGGTTGTACATATATTAGGGATAGGTAAAGGGAATAAGGGGAGAAGGAAAAGTAGTGCATGTTTTTAGTTATAGTTATTTTTGCGCTCATTCGGTTATATGAATTGATAATGGAACTCCACGTACTGCCGAAACACCTGTCGTGCCGAATTCATTAATACTTTGTGTGGGAGGGGTAATCCGAACAGTGTGTTTATTGCGCTGTCCGACAGTCCTTGCAACCTTTACTTATGCGTTCACAAATTTAGATAATGTGAATCGAGAGTTCCTTCACCCTTACCAGAGGTGAGACCTGACGCTAGGCAGTTACGCCCCAGAATAACAGAAAGGATAATAGCGTTCTTTTTGCAGGAAATCTCAGATAATCTCACCTCGTTAGAGAGATTTTTCGAAATAACCCGTTTTTTTGACCGACTCACTTTGAGATTTATCCACATACTTAAAATATATATTTTTTGAAGATACATTTGATTTAGCATATCTAGCCAATATCACAGATGGTTGTTTTATTATGTACATTTTATTTTAAAAAAGTATATAACTAAAGCTCTCACAACGAAACAGCCGACTTTTGACAGCGACAATGTTAAAATCATACCAATACAACCAAACATAACTTAACATTTAGAAAATGCAAAGTAATGTCAAGTATAGTGCAGGTGCATAGATAAGGTAAGTTGTCAACGCACTCGATATTTGTTATTTTGGCGTTCTATTTAGTATTGATAGTTTTCGTTTTTTTTTAATCATAACTTTTACTCATAATCTGTCAAACTATATGATATGCTTTGTAATGCGTGACAACCGTGCCATGAAAAGACGAAATGCCAACAGTCGGTTGTTTAATTGCAAGAACTATGCTTCTAAATCAACCAAAGATGTTAAACACAAGTAATTTTATTAATTTGACAACAGATCTTCTCCGTTGTACCTTTATAATTCAAAATAGTATATCTACAAGATATCTACCCTTTCTTCTAAGGTAAATTTAATTTGATATCCTTTTTTGCCCTTCAAGTGTGCAAATAAAGGAGGTGTGTACGTTCCTTGGGGTTGTCTATTCAAAACCATATATATAATATTCGTATATTGCGGGTCGTGTCAAATTTTATGGAACTAGTTTTTGCCAATAGTAAAACAGTTATACATTGGCCCATGCGTAGAAGCGATTGGTGCCACTGAGATATCCGATATATTCTGTCTCGTTTTGATTTCCGAGTTTTCTAGATGGAACCCGCAATATAGGAGTATTATATATATGATCAAAACACGTCGACTGCGAGAGGGGAATTAAATTCGCCGGGGCGAATGCGGAGAAAAGTCGGTCAATTACCACATTGACAGCCAGTATATAAATTTGTGGAAGTGCTGAATTTTTAATACAATTCATAATTTATTTAATTGGAAGAGAAGTAACAGAGTACTTGTAATTTAGAAACTAGTCTTGTAACACTAAGAACTCCACTATGTTTCAAGGATTCAGCAAAGGTTAGAAAAAGCTGACATGAATTAATTTATTCTTATTAGCCAAATATTTTCAACACTGATCGTGGCTTCATCAGGACTTGAAATGTTTAATTATAAAATCCTTACGTTAACTAAGTCAAGAACCATAATTCAGCTCGTAAGTTCACAGAGGAATAATGTAAAATTACATTACCCCTCTGTGAACTTACGAGCTGTTGAAAATATTTGGCTAATAAAGAAATAAATTAATTCAATGTCAGCTTTTTCTAACCTTTGCTGAATCCTTGAAACATAGTGGAGTTATTATAGCGTTACAAGACTATAATTTATATAGGTATAATTTATTTAGGTGTCCTAAACTTAGATCATATATGATCTAAGGTTCTAAACCAAACGCCAACTAATTTTAACAAAATAGCCGCCAAACCCCAAAACGTACCCAAAAATACGGTATAAATGCGCAAATAAACCTAGTGTGAACCTACACCGCGTGTTTTAACAAAAACACGCTGCGGCTTGTATTATATACATTATTTGTATTATTGTATATGTATTATATTATTTCGTTTATTCGCAAGAAAATGCCAAAGATCACAATTTTTATAAAAAAAAGTGACTGTCATTAGTTGGGCTACTATAATACTGATGGCACTGCAGTGCGTTAAAGTGTTTTGTTTAAAAAGCATTTATATCTATACTCTGTTCACCGAACAGATGGAGTGATCACACACATAACGGAAGCATATACGTCTTTATAATGAAGAGTAAGCTTTCATTTTATGTTTTTGCTCCCTATTTCATTCTGATCGTTATTTTAAGGTGGAGCAAATAAATAATAATGTATAAGATTGCGTAGGTGGAAAATTAAAATATTGAAGTGTAATCGACTCAAAAGAATATAATTTTTCTTAGTTCAACGGTGTTTAATATCTTATTAAAAAGTAGTTGTGCCGTAACAAAAAGAAATCACAGATTTTATTTTATTTAATAGATGTTTTGATTATGGATGTGTTTATGCTTATGAAAAAAAATGATTAGTAAAAAATATGTGATTAGCCACCTTTAAAAAACAACACCAAAAAGTGTACTCAAAGTTTTATATATTGTACATTTCTTATAAATACAAACTATATGTTTCACGTTGCCCGTAATATATTATGTGTTAATAGACACTTAAAAAAAGACACAAATATCGAATATGAAGCAAAAAGACGAGATCAAAACTGAAATGAATAAATATATGACGCCGCGTAGGATATATATGGTTATGTTTGATTGTATATAAACATTGCGCGTCCTTGGTATGCAATACAGCGATACATTTTGTTATACGTCTTAAATCAATGAATTTAATTTATTATTATCTTTCTGTCCTGTTTTAGCAGTGCAATATTGTTGTCATATTTGTTTTTAGCAAGATACAAACAGGAAATTTAATCTTAGAACTTATGATGCTATGTTCACCCTTATTTAAACAGTCTAAAGCATCATTCGAATAATCAGTAATTGAATTTTAATACATTTTAATTTACATCGTTTCCAATGTACTTTTTCCCGAGTTTTTACCAACCAATAGAATGCTTTAGTTTTTGTATCACGCATTTTTTGTACTCCATCTGTTCGGTGAATAAAGTATAGTAACAGCTACATTAAAGTATATAAATCTGCCGCCAAATATTTTATACTTTTTAATCCCTCTGTATAAAGTTATGTGAAGTTATTTTTAAAGTTTGAGATTTTGCTGCCGGAGGTTGGTCGTGTAAATTACGGTTTATTTTGACAAAACGAAGAATGAACGTTTTTATTATTACATTTAAAATATTGATAACCGACAATAACAAACAGACAATCCAAACGTCAAAGCGTTGTCAATTTTTTTTAACATCTAGGTAAATACATATTTACTACAGGGCAAACGGCGGGAATTTCAAGCAAATTAATAATTTTCTTTTCACTTTTGGCTGATGGAATTATATATGCAATAGCCTCCATTTCGTAAATAAAACACGATATTAATCTTAACAATTATATTGTGATCATACAAAAAACTTAATTATTTACTTATTCATCGTTATTAGTAATAGCATTTACCTATATTGCTTATTAATATTAAAGTTACAAAATATGAAATAAAACACCTTCTTGTTTGCGAAAATAAATAATCACCACTGCTTTTTGCGAGCGCCAATTTCAATTCTAATCCATTTAACTTAAAGCTCAAGCGTCTCTCCTATATAACTTATCAAGAAATTTAAAGAACAACGCATGCGGTAATCCTTTAGATATTTGTTGTACATGTGTTCGGATCCTATTAAATGTTTCCTCTTCGTAAATTGAATACGTATTCGGAATAGCGAGTTCTTCGTACAAGGATTTCATTATTTTGACAGCCTCCGGATCCTTGACACCATAATACTTGCGGATTATTTCTTTTTGCGAGGGTGTAGCCCTTTGTAGGGCCACTACGACCAACCAGGTACATTTACCTTCTTCTATGTCGGTGCCTACCTTACCGGTAACTTCGGGATTTCCGAAACAATCTAGGAAATCGTCCTGATAAAATAAAATGATTTTGCAATGCCTTTTGATTATGTATTAATGTCTTACCTGGATTTGGAAAAATTCGCCCAACTCCAACACGATAGTTTTCGCTTGTCTGTGCATTTCCGGATCAAATTTGTTGCCTAGGAACATACCTAAAGCCACCGGTAAATGCATGGTGTAATACGAAGTCTTGTATTTGACTATGGTGTTGTATCTCTTCATGGTGAACATTTCCAAATTAGGTTTGCCATCCGTTAAACACATCGAATCTAGGGCTTGACCTAGGCAGGTTTTCATCGCCGTGTCCCTCATCAGTTCCATGGCGGGAACGTACACGGCCGTTCCCGAGAAATGCTTCTTGAGTAGGACGTACGCGCCGTTCTCAATTAAGAGACTATCGTTAATGGCGTTCATACCGATACCTTCCCGCCTGTACCAACACGGGACACCCCTTCTGGTTTCGGAATTGTCCATGATGTCGTCAATGATGAGGAAATGGGCTTGCAACTGGAAAAGAAAATTACTTTACTTGTTCGAAGATGATTGCGATGTATCAACAAAATTCCAAGATTTTAGATGGAGGAGAAGTAATATAAAATATGTTGCAAGATAATTTTACATATTTTTCATTAGTATTTTTATCTTCGCAAGTCAACAAAGCTTTGTTGTCAACTGCAGCTTGAGAGTCTGCATTCTCGGTAAAAAATCAAAACTAAATAGTCTTCAAAACATAAACCAGTAAGAAGATTTTGTCATCTTAAAGAATAAGAAAGGAAGTTGTTAGTATATAATAAAGTATATATGATTTAGTTGTCTATCACTTCATCTTATTTCTATGAAGATTTGAAAATTATAGATTCAATTTAAAAGAAGAAACATATCAGGCCCCGTTTGAAATTTAAATTTTCTATTAAAAAAAGTCACCTCCTCTCAAACGCATTCAAGTTTTTCATTTTTGTTTAGTTTATGTAATGATGTTTCAGTAATAATTTTATTGTAGATATTTTACATTGGTCAGCAACGGAAAAGTAGGTAGGACACATTTAATATTTATTTGTTCGGATACTTTTCTTCGTCACTGTACTAGTGAAGATAAATTGTAATTGTCTAAATTACCTTTTAATATCGGGAATCTAAAATTTTCTTAAATCTTAATTAATGTACTAATAACCACGTAGAGAACTGATTTGTTTTTTATCTAATCACCAATAAAAACTGCTAAATGCCAAATTGCACTGATGACGTACTTAATATGCTTTTTTTCATACTACCTAGTGTCGGTTATTATGGAAGAAAATCAATAAAAAAAATTTATCTAAAAGAATGATGGCTATTCTTAGGAAACATTTTAAATGCCGTTAAAACCGTCATATTCAAATAGCAAGTTTATGGTTTAATGTTATTTTATTTCTTACTCATGTAATAAGTTAGGCGTTTATGCATCTTATTTTTATGCCTTGTATAAACAGAAATAACGTTAGCCCGTCTAAATAAAGAAAGTTCAAGTACAAAATTAGTTATAACGTTTTAAATTGCGCTGTCACCAAATTTATCTCTGTGTTATCTGTCTGTTTTAAATTGAATTGAATTTATTACATAAATGTGACTGCGTGGATTGGTATAAAATGTTGAGGTTATACCAATATCCACGCAGATCGCATTGTGTAAAATCAATTATGTCGCACCATGAAAAAGGTTTGTTTTATTCTTTATAAAAGAATTAAGGACAGTGTTACGTTCAATATATTATTTTTTCTAGTTTGGTACTATAGCAGGGCTATTCACGCATCTTTGATATATAAAGTTGTGCAAATTAGTTTTTGCAAAGTAGTCAGTTGAAATTTCAAACGTCAAAATATGTAAAGCTAAACTGTCAAGTGCAAGACGCAGTGGATTAAACATCAAATAATCCCAATCATAGTTGTAATTTCAGGTGGGCTACATGATAAATTCTCGTTCATTTTGCATTAAAATTTTATGAGTATAAAATATTAATAGAAAATTGACAAATTCATTTTAAATTCACTACAAATGTCATAGGGTATTACCAACCACCACGAAAATTCCCAAATTTTGAAATTATATATAGGCGTCTTTTTATTCATGATCAACCAAGCGCAATCGTCCGAAATTCATCGACCTTTTATATTCATCGATGGAATAGTGATTAATTTAGTAGAGCGTTATAGTTCATTTTTTTAGTCGGAGAAGTGAATTCGTATGACGTGGCCCAATCAAATTTGATATTTTCGAGCCCGCATCATAACAAACAACCATGCAATAAAACGCCGCCGCTATATTTCCTTAGCAGCTGTCAAACATCTTCCAAAACGACGTTGTAAATCATATACAGAACCTTACTTACGGCTGACAAAATATGAGATAGCAAAGCAGTTGACTTGACTGCCGGTTATTGTTATAAAGTATTAGGTAATATACAAATGTTGGAATTATTTATAAATATAATGGAGAACGTAAGTGTTTAAATTAATAATGCTTCCGTTTCATATATTTAATAGCAGATTATGTCACAGAATATCTAACAGATATTCTGTGATTATGTATTAATCATACTCCTATATTGCGGATCGTGTCAAAATCTTATGGAACTAGTTTTCGCCAAGAAAGTGAAATAGGCGATGCTACATTCCACAGACTACTCCTATATTCTATCTCAGTTAGCACGAGACGGTTCTGCGCCGGTCCAGAAGTTCTTGAATAATGGTTGGTTGATATGGTACTAGACATGGATATAAAACATTTGAATTTTTTGTCTCTGCCAATAGCAACACAGCTATACATTGGCCCATGCGTAGAAGCGATTGGTGCCAACTAAGATATCCGATATGTTCTGTTTTGTTTTGATTTCGGAATTTTCTAGACGGATCCCGCAATATAGGATATTGTTACACTCACCGTGTAACCGAAAAACAATTCTCTTTTTCTAAGATATTATTTTATGATGTTGCGTAACTATTTATTTGGGATAAGTTGAGAATTGTTTTCCTCTAGGTTTTAGTCAACATCTGCCGCATTCATAAAATTTTTTGCTTGAACTAAGTAATAAACCGATTTACATTTATTATCGAAAAATTCCGACAGTACGAAGACGTCATCACCTTACCTG